>JASMMZ010000018.1:264204-412969 GCA_038502455.1 Anisogramma anomala | reverse complement strand
TACCACCTTTCCTTATTAGCAATACTCCGCTTAAGTATTGCTTACATGGCTAGTAAAACTGATTTTTAATCATTATTATTTATACCTGATATGATGAACCTTTAATTTGCAACCTAGGTGAACAAAATTATCAGATACGTACGTATAAATACTTCAATACTGCTTAGTCTTTGTTAACAAGTATATAATTCTCTATCTGTTGGAATAGTACTACATGAAATGCAGTAGGTCAACTTTACTTACAGTAAAGTTGATTATACCGACTGCAAGTTAAGCGTATTGTTTGTGTAGACTTATTGCATTAGGTGTAACTCGAGTGCAATACGCCGCACTTCATACTAGGGCACGAGCCAAGCAATTAGCAATACAAATTACTACGCAGACACGCTAGCAGTCAGCTAAACTTAGACCAATATATCCACCACTTGACCAATATAATACTACTGTTACTTCAACCACGTTTCGAATCGACAACGTTGCAACGATCTAAGGCCCTACTAATATGTTATAACCCAAGGACCAACTGCAGGTCATGGAATAGGCCAGCGGTCCGCTGCGCTATCAGAAGTCTGATGTCCAACGCATCAAGCCAGGGATCTCTCTTATGTAAGCACCTAGGGTTAGGGTTGGGACCGCAAGGACCGAAGAGCGGTCCAGTCGATACTACATTGGACCGCAGGAAGCGACCAGCGACTTTAGCGGTCCAGCACTGACGATGGTATGAAGGCCATAGGATATAAGGATATGGTCATCACCACACAGATAGTATTTCCTTCATAGCTCTTCAGTTGTCAGTCTAAGTATTCAGTCTACACACTGGAATAGCCTAACGGCTAGTGATTATTCTACAGCACGAACAAACATCTTCTTAATATTGCACCTTTGTTACCTCTGCTACCTTACTGCTAACATAAACCCCCTGGCACCTTCTATTTACTCACGGGTATTTAGTGTGATCATTACATAATACTAATTAGTGCTTATTGGGTTAAACATGGATTAGTTCAGTAGAAAAAGAAGTTACTTTCCAGTTATATTTTACGGCTATAATGGCGGCTAGGGTAGAGGAAATATTTTTGCGAAATATCATTATTAGTATTACGCCAGTCCATAACAGCAGGAAAAAAGAGAAGACTTTTAGGTTGCGCCAATCTACAACGCCAATCTGAAAGTAAGCGATGGTATCGCTACTTGAAAACGCCAAAAAATCTTCACAGATCTTTTTTAAAAGTGTTAAGATTAACAGTCAAAAGTCTTCAAGTTCGGCAAGTTGGCAATCGGCTAAGTTAATACTACTGTTTATGCTACTACTATAAAACGACTAAGTTTTACGGCCAAACAACAATAATTAACAATCTTCGACCTCACCCTTTACATTTAACCTTTGCTCCTAATTTAATTTTTTCCCTTTCGCCACGCCAATTTAATTGTCAAGTTCGCTGCTTTTAGCGAAAACACTAAGAATCACCAAATTGTGCCAAAAAATCTATGTTGCGCGACCCACCGCTAAGTCGCCAAGTTTCCACGCGACTTTACGCCAAAACACTAAGTCCTCCCGCCCAAAGATTATCAAGTCACTCATCTTATATGCCCTACACGCCTACTAAATCCTATATAAGTCAAAACCAAAAATGTCTACTAATGGTGTACACTTTAAAGCAATTAACGACCCTGTAAGGAAAGAAGCAGTCAAAGTCTTAGGAACTACCTTTATTAAGTACTATGATGAAGAGCTTTGAGCATTAAATATCGATAAAAACTTAACGTAAAAATACCTTCCTAACTTCTTTGAGTATTTTATCGTTAAGTATAACAATAGTCACGATCCTAACGATACCTTTTATAAATATCGCGATTTTTTCGATAACTGGACTATTAATATATGAAACATAATTTAAAAGGGAGTTAAGTCGAGGCTTAAGTCTAAATTGGAGGAACAAGTGATTTACGTTTAAGTATAAGGCGTCACAAGGCTAACCCAAACCTTTTTCGACTTAGTTTGGCTTAAAAAATACCGTTAAAACCCACGTCCTAAGGAAAAAAGTGTTAAAAAACCTTAACACCCTTACACGCGATTTAAAAGACCCCCTTTTTACCATTAGCTAAGTTAAGCCTCGTCACGCGTTGGAGATAAGGAACTTTTTAAGCTATTCGGCAACTTAGCACTCCTATGTTATTATACGAAGTACGCCATTGGTGGCGGTAGAACGCGTAAAGTAAAGGCCGGTAACGAGGTTAAAAGTATTAACATCGGTGCTTTCTACTAGTTCATTAAGCATAATCATTAAGTTTTCCAAAACCTTTAAGTACCTATCGCTCTCTAGCACTCCAATTGATAAGCTCTTTAAGAACCTTTTCATAGTAGGTTTGCCTACATGCGAAAGGTAATTACAAGTCTTACCTCACGACTTTAACCGTCGTACCAACGATTAGCAATTACCCTTATCAACGTTCTTCGAAAGCCTTAAGGTTTAAATGAAAAAAAAAAAAAAAAAAAAAAAAAAAAAATTAAAACTAAAATAACCATCGCGATCTATTCTCAAGAAATATTAAGATATTTAATTTTAATTACAAACTCTATACAGACTTCGCTAATATTTGAAACGACATGAAAAAGTATAAGAAAGAGCTTTACAACCTCTTGTACACTCAAAAAATAACCTTTCGAAATACATAGAAATGATTAAAGGTTTCCTATTTAGGTTTTTACTTACTGTTTTCCGAAATCCTTATAAAGTACGCCAGAGACTATTACTTAAATTTTTCTATCCGAGCTACTATTTTCCGAGAGATTTACGATAGTATTAAGAGTTTGGTAGCGTGGAGAATTGATGTGCCTACCAAGCAGGATTTATACTGGGGAAATGGCTACCTGCAGTCAGGGGAGGGATGTCTGGAAGATAAAGGGGTACCTGCAGGGACTAGCCGAACTAGAAACAACAATGAAAATACACCTTTTTACCCCTCCAACTACTTCCCCCCACCGAAAATCCCCGTTTCAACTGTAATCATCTGGTAACCTGCACAGAAGTCATTTACTCTGAACCTATCCTGATTCGTAGTCAGAAACATAAAATTTGTAGTTAAAAACATGAACCACACAACGAGATGGAACGAGTAAGAGACGAGTACGAGTACAAGAAAGTACGAGTATGAGACGAGTATAAGTACGAGACCAGTACAAGTTAAAAAGAAACAAAAACAAAAATAAGAACATATAAAACTTACAGTCAGCTAAAGCTGGCCACACGAAACTGGAGAGAATATAAGAACAAGTAAAGAATAAATTATTCAAATATATGAACCTTATTTATCAATCCCAATTATTAAACGCTTATATTATATTAAAGGATTTTATTATATAGAAAGTAAAACGATGCTATCGAGGAATAAAAATTACTATATGATTAGCCACTATACGTATCATACATCTTAAAATGAATTTTGTACGAATATTTGCCGGATAACCCGGCGAAAGTGTAAACGACTACGTTGAAAACGTGGAGATTATGGCGGAAACGTAATATTGAAAAAATATTTTCGTCGAAAGGATTTACAAAAGTTATTTTAAAACGGTTTGAAAGAAGGAGGCGGCTAGATATCACCACAATATACTAGAAGAAAAGAGAAAATAATAGAAGGATTTTAGGGTACTCTTGAAAACTCGTTTTAAGTCTTATCTGATAATAACTAGAAACGGAGTAATAACTAAGGTAAATTCATTCGGGAAACGTGCCTACGAAACCTTAGTTAAATAAGTAAAAATAGTGAATAAATTTGCTTTATAATACCCTAATATATTGCAAAAAGAACTTAAAAACAGGTTTTTTAGCCCACCTTACAGTTAACAGCAAAAACAACGATATGATAAAACAAACGAAAGTCACTAACTATTTTTTTGAAAAAAGCCTTATGGATTAAAACGGAATATATCAAGATGAGGTAACGTATAATATCGATTTTTTTTTTCATCGTAAAACGAAAAATAAAATAAACCCCTTAAAGTACCTAACGCAAAAAGTTCACGCCGAAACGATTGTAAATCTAATATAGAAACAGATAGGTAAGCTAATACTTTAGGATAATGAGAGAAACACTCCTTATAACTTGCAAAACACTCGTAAATATTACAATTTTTACTGACCTTACTTTCAATCCAATCCCTAAATGACAATAGTAAACTTGCGAAACTTATATAAAATTGAAAATAAAATAGGTGACGGTTAATAATGATAAAAATAATAACAACATAGTAAAAATGAACATTAAATAACGAATAAATATGTTTTAATTGCGAAAATGTACACGAACCATACTATAGGTTTTACGACTATCTTTAACCCCCGGAAACTATGGCTAAAAAGGTACCAAATACGAAACCTGGTACTAACAGGGGGAGTAATCCCCGGGAAGTTGAAAATAGAAAGTGAAACAAACTTAAAAATATACAAGTTATTATTAATGGTATTAATAAATGGGACCGAGTGTTAGGACTTTAGCCTTACCTTTAATATTAATCATTTATATCCGACAGAATTAAACGTAAGAGAAGGTAGTGTATAGGATTCATAAACCGAAACAAAAACAAACGTCAAAATACTCGTAAAGAAAAAGGGAAAGGCAAAAAGCGTGAGGATATTACCACATTAATAGCCGTCGAACACCGTAACACTCGAATTACGAGGCATACGAACTTATACGATCGAATTAAAGATGAGGAAGGAGGTTAATACAATATTTGTACGAGACTAAACTCCTTTTATCCATGAACATTACAATTTTAAACCCTCCTGTCGATAACTTAAACCGACAAAAGACGATTTCGTAAAGGGCTTTCTAGGTTTCGCACCATTATATAAAGGGATTACGAAACGAATACCGTGGGAAAAAAATAATATCGTGATTTTTTGAATATTTTCAAGTTTTCCTAAAAAAAAATATTTGACTTAATGAACACTTTACGAAAAAAAATTACACCAAAATTACCTTCGTATTACTATTAAAAAGTAGTCCTATGCTACGTAAACAAATAGCAAGGATGTATAACCTTAATACCATTTCACGAGCAAAAATAGGAAGAGAAACCGTAGGGAAAAAACGAAAACGTATAATATCTATATATTCAGCGGAAATAATAGCTTTAAAATATCGTATTAAATCATGTACCATAAAAATAAATTCGTGTATATTTAAGGTAATACCCATAATATTTATATTAACAGATGCCTAGTAAATAACGAATTTCTAATTAAACTCGCTACGCGAAATAAAGTAACTCGTATAAGAATCACCGTTTAAACATCCGACCTACTAGTAACTTTTACGATAATTAAAGGAAGTTGTACAATATTAATAAAATATATATTATTTCTTCCTGTTGTTAATTTCATTATCTTCTTAATTTACGTATTTATTACAGTTTTCCATTTCTTATATAACTTGTTACTCAACCGTAATTGACTTGTTATCTAGTCAACCGTTAACAGTTATACTAAAAATGCACTTATATTTATAGACCAAGGCGGATACTTTGTTGTTATGCATATGAAACGACGCGTGAAACCGTTACCTCTTAATGACCAGCCATATTAAATGGATCGTCTTATAGACGAAAATCAACACTTAACAAACGAGTTAAATACAAACACCGAAGATGTAACATCCAACTTAAACTTAAAGGATGAAGATAATAGTAATGAAAACGAGGATTAGGGCTTTGATAAAAACTTTAAAAAATGTTTACGAAAATCAAACAAACTTATCAATTTTGAAAAATACGCGTAATAGTAAGGGAAACGCCTAAATTAGAGCATGCCTTACATCTGGTAAAAGTTATTCGGAAACCGAAAACCCCAAGAAATACTGGTACTTATAAACAAGTAAGTTTCGGAAAAGTTTAAATTATACCAAAAACACATAAAAACGAAAAGAGAAACCACGAAGACGAAACAAAAACTTGGATAATAAATAAAGTTAAATAAGGAAAATATCGAAAAAAATTATTACATTTAACGAGGTAAATGGATTACTTACTAAAAACCCACCTCGATATCATTAACTGTTTATTACGTTTACTTATTTTACGTGTTACTATTTAACGTTTAGGAAGAGAAACAGAATTTTTTAATAGTTTTACGATATCAGAGAAATTTATTCATCTATTAATTTTTAAATATAATGGAAAGACTAATTCGGAACTATACGGATAAAACGACTATATTCCGACGTCACGGGCGTTAAATAATAAGAAAAACAAAAAGGCATTTTTAAACGTTCCGGCATAAGATTATCAACGATAATGGAGAAAAATGGGAAAGAATAAAAAAACTTAAAGGAGGCTTACCTAGTATATAGAAATATAAAACTAACAATAATAGAGAAAAACAATGAACTCGATAAATATATCAAATGTCGGCCCAAATAAGAGTAATTAAATAACGTACAAACGAATATTTTTAAAAAATGGATTAACGCTTCCGGTATCTATATTAAAAATATGAATAAACCAAATAAGGCTAATAAATTCGCTACAGAAAAATACCTATACATTTACGAAAATAAAAAGAAAGTATTATTATTAGCCAAAAAGATAGTATATACCTGAAGAGATACGTTTACTATTAGCTTGAAAGACGTACGAGTAACCAATCTTGTTACTTATTTAATCGAACTCGAACCTAATAGAAAGCTGTTTCGGTTAAAACAACTGAAATGCTTACAAAATAAGATCGCATTCGCATAAAGGTTTTATCCAGCTAAAAAAACAGCTTGGCTTTATATAATAGGTTAGTTTAAATAAGGTTCATATTTATGATACCCATTAACAAACAGCAAACACCGATTCGTTTACAATTATATTTCAGTTAACAGTAATTCAATGAAACCAAAATGGCCAACAACTCACAAAATAAATATATTTCTAAGGCAATGTAATGACCGAATATTAGGGAATTTTTATTACTTCAAGTTATAAGTATTCAACGGTATTTATTATGTTGAATATACAGTATTTAATGCTTAGAATACTTTAAGTAATAACAGGAAGTAAAAATATCTATTATATACTTAAAGATATCATTTTTAGTAAATAGCCATTGCTAAATAACGAAAGCGATTCAAAAAGTATAAAAATCGACGAGAATACCACTAAGCGAAACTGAAAAAACGAGAAACTTAGTAAACCAGTACTATCATTATTGATAGGGTACAACCATACCTAAAAAAACGCTTTCGACGTATATATTAACAATTCAAACGCCCTATCAGATGGATTGAATGTAATATTCGACTTCTTCCACTACTAATATTTTTATCCCCTCGAATTCGAAAGGATTAGCCTCACTCTTTATAAAACTATCTCATTCTGAAGACATATTTCGTTATTGGAATTCGAAGTATTACAGGGTCGAGCTTAGCCGTCTGAGAAAAATCGAAAAAAAAAATCGAAATATAGCCAAAACCTGAAAATCACTCCACTTTATCAAAAATATTAAACTAGTTTCTCTACCTTATACCATATATTGCGAGGTATATACCTAGAAAAAAGTCGTGGAACAAAATTTTAAAGGCGTTGTTTTTAAGAAAAATACCGAAAACGATATTGATGAGGAAAAATTCAAAAAAAATATAATAAGTTTCTTAAAAGTTCAAATGAACAAGGGAACACGTCAAAGATTTCATTACTATATATCTGGATATTTAAGAAATCCTCATGATAAAACAAAATCACACTTTTCAATATCACTTTATAATAAATACGTTAATTAATGGAATCAGTAATATTGATTTTTAACTAGAGAGATTGTCGACTGGTACCAAGGTTATCAACAATTTAATATCTTATATGAAAATTCTAGCCTTTTTATCTTGGAATTTGAATGATGCCAATAAAATATACTATTGGTGAGAGAAAGGCACTGACCGTGGTGAAATACTTGAAAAAAACCAAGCTATAAGTGATTAAGTCGCTTTTTCCGATAATAGTGTATACTGACCACGGAACTTAATTTTATAATGAACTATTCTAATAATACTTATAAGAAACTGGCGTATAAAAGAATATCTTCAGAATATTAAACGTAAAAATTGTATATTGTTTCAATATAAATTAAATTATTAAAAACGCACTGTAATCATGTTATTTTAAGCACCATGTTTACCTCGCCTAATACCATATAAACCAGTCTACCACGCTTAAGACTATAATAATAGCATAAAAGAAAAAGGAGGAAATAAAACTGATATCTTTAATTAAATTCTTAACAAGTTAATATTATATCAGAAAGTAATAAGAAAATCCTACATTAACAAAGCTACACTTCGAGAGTAGGTACGTGTAGTAATTATGGGAATTAAAGAGTTTGAATAAGCCCTACAACGCCCAAATATTACCTGCAAAGACTTTTTCTGCCAGTTACGTATCACGCTTGCCACAGTAATAATACGTATACCAAACTTGCTTAATGTATACCCTTAAGTTGGCAATTTCTCTAACGTAAATAAAGAAAACCTTACGATGATTAAATACGTCGATAGCAAGTACATTTATGTACTGTAAAGGGACTAGGTGCCGGAGCTGTCGCTTAAGGTTGTCGGATTCTGTCTATAAACCTCGAAGAAGAAGAAGAAGAAGAAGAAGAAGTCCCTACTAGGGAGTGGCTATGGAGATAAGATGGTACAGTACTTTCCCCAGTTATGTAACGTGTCTTCAAACAGCTTTCTCTCTAATTTGAGCATCGTAGGAGCATGTAAAACAACCAGGGTTGGATCACTGGAAATATTAGCCAGGTATTAGCCTATAACACTACCCTGAAAGATATCTTTATCGTTCCTTCCTTCGTTTTTTTTCTTATGTAACAATGTAATGTAAGATACTGTAAATGTAAGAAAGGTACGCACGATTTCTAAAACAACATGACTTCGTGTAGAAGGCACTAGGCTAACGTTGTATAAAAGGTGCTTTAACGCCACCCCTTTTTTAAAAAAAGTTCCTAAAGTCCCAATTACAAAAGATAAAATTTTGTCTTTTCCTTGAATTTTAACTTTTCCGTATAATATTAGTAATTATAGTCACTAGTGAAATACGTGTTTATTTTGTAATTTCAATACTCCTTATAACTTTGTCAATAAAGTTACATTAAATCCTTCATTCGCCGCCGACGTAAATAAAGTTATTGAAGATATAATTTATATTTTTCAAAGCCATCTGTTTCTTGTTAACAAGTATAAAGTTCCTTGCATTAAAAGCTTTCAACATATACCGTAACAGAACTTGAAAACCAAGATATTTAGAATACATTTACAAAATGACCTGAATTCCAGGAATTTTTTTTTTTTAAAAAAAAACTAAGTGTAGATTATTCTAATAACTACGAAGGAGTTGCTAACGATGGGCTGAATACTAGGGCTAGGTGCCGTCTTTCTTCCGTTAAAGTTACAGGTTGTAATTCTGGTGATACGTATACCCCATTAATTTTAAACCCTGATATACATAAGGCCGTTAAAGTTTTTTCAAAAGCGTGTTTAACGTTCGACTTTTAGGACTAAGGTAAGTCCACATATTATAAACCGCTTTTAAGGTGTTAACAGGTAGCTAAAAAGCGTGTAAACTTCGGTAATTGCTATTAAAAAGGCTATGGAAGTCCGTTGCGTTACATAACGTAAGGTCAACACCCAAGGCAGAAGGGGTTTCGTCCTCATTACTCCCGTGCGTTTCAGAGGCTTGCGGCTCTTGCAATTAATAAACGAGAAACGTAATATTTCGGTAAAGTTTTTATAATCAGGTAAAAGCGTAAAGGAGCGCGTGTAATAAGTAGTTAGGGAATATCATTAAAAGCAATATAAAATCTTATTAAAGTTTCAGAACGTATGAATTATAATTTGGGTTTTATATGTGCGAAATTAAGTCAACTTGTTAAAAAAGGTAAAAGAATGCTGGATATGAATTCGGATCAGGATTTTAAGGATATGTTTAAGTAAGACCCGGTTATTGTCGTTAGTTGTTTGACTTTATTCCTATTAATACGCCTATTTAGTTTCCGTTTACTAATAGTTTATACGATATTTCATTTCATAAAGAAAAATATAAAAATATATCCGCTTATTGACTAGGAATAAAGACCTATAATTACATTTAACTAGTTAATAACGCGATTCAAAGGTATCGAGTACTACTGTATTCAAAAAGTTTAAAAGCGACTTTCACATTAGGTGTATATAACCTACCTATTTAATTCAAACCTATTGTTTTTGTTAATTATAAAGTCGGGTACGTTCGATTCAAGTTTTTTTACAGGCCCGTAATATACTTTCGATTTAGTATTACGGTCTTACCTTATTATCGTCATCTTTAAAAATTTTAACTTAGAGCTAAAAGTCTCGGGTTTACTAAATTGAAAGCGTTTTTGAAGCGGTTCGCACGAATTAATCTATAAAAAATCGGAGATACTTTCCGCCCGGTATATTAAGTTTATTATCGTGAACGTCGATTACACGTGTTACCTAGTATGTATCGTAAAGTTAGTTTAACTTTTTCAAGAATTCGGTTAGCTCATAGTTTTTAAGGAAAAATTCAACGTCGTAGTCGATTATAAAACGTTCTGAATGGGAATACCGCTTATTAATAACTTAATTTATACGTTATTACATAGTATCAATTGTGGTTAATACGAATTTCGTAGTTTTACGGATCCGTTAAATAAGGTTTTTCATCTTTTTATATAGTATCGTCGTCGAAACGAAAAGAAAAAACATTATACCGATTATATAGGATTAATATAATTGCTATAGGTTATAAAATACGGGTAGATAACAATAGTCGTCTTATCCTTATTATTTAGGATTAATTAATATCCGGGTAATGGGCGGCTTTAATAGATTTATATGTAAACGACGAATAAACATAAATACATAAAGACTTTTTGATTGACGCATTCAGTTACACCGTTAATTTCGGGGTGAAAACGGTATTTAAACCTTACTCTACCTTAGTTAAGTCGTAAAGTCATTTTTAAAACCTATTAGTCCAATTCAAACTTAGGTCGCTAACAAGCGTACGTGAAAAACTATAAAACCACTCATAATAACGAAAAAACCGTTTTGTACGAGTTTCAGAGTTTATAATAGTTATAGCCTCGATGGTAACAACTTTATTTAAATAGTATGAAATAACTATAAGATAATATTGGTTACTTTCGTACTTTGAAAATGAATTAATTATAAAGTCGAAGAAAACCTTGTTTTAAAACCGGTGGTAAATTAAACAGGGGTTGAGGAAACCTTTTTCGACTGTGGTTTAATTGGTTATACGGTTTTAAACGTTGGAGTTACGATAAAAATGATGGTCCATATAATAGAAACCGGACTAAAAATACATTTTTAAAATGATAACGATAGTAACATTATGGCTAAGGTGGTCAGTAAAGATCGAATCGTAGGTAAATAAATTTAACGCCATAGTAAGCGGTTTATCGACAAGTACTCAAATCCGATTGCGAAACCTTAAAACATTATCTTTTTTTTCCAATTATTCGCAAATTAAAACCTTTAACGTACGGTTGTCGTCGGTACGGATATCTGTTCTGAATTTTTGATCGCTTATACATATCGCATGTACTAGATGTGAGTAAATGGTATTATGTATAGTAAAGACATCTTAATGACTTTAAAGGTCAATATTAGTAAAAAGTTGACGGTGAATTAAAATGAATTTCCCAACGACGGTTCATCGAAAGACATACGTCTGCGAAATCAATTCGAAAGTAAGCTATTCAAAACGTAACGATTAAAGTTTTCAGCTTAGGTAACGTAGATTTGAAAGGTCCTTCAAAATATTCTAGTCTTATTATAATAATATGCAGGGTAGAGCGTAATCCGTTACTTTATTATATATTAACCGAAAACAAAATTACGAGGGGCGATTCAATTAGCGGACTTATTATTCAATAAGCCGCCATATCGTTATAAAATATTTTAAATTTTTACGATACGTTAAGATAATAAACGGGTACCTCGTGTCTTGAAGTTTAGCTTTTAAATAGCTTATAATCACAAATAGCTTTTTATTATTGATTTAGTAGTTATATTCGGCGGGAAACCAACGACGAGAGTAAAACGTTACTCGGAATTGGTTACCGTAGTCCTCGCGTTAAAAAAAGGAATTTTTCAAGGTCTAAATAAAATAGTCGGCTTTGAAGAAGGTATCGCGGTTGGGCTCCTATTAGAAAAATACGGGTTCGAAAATAAAATCTAAACTTAAGTTATTCGAAATTAACTTTTTTTTCAGGATTTTAACGAAATAACGTACCTTTATAAGTTAGTCGTAATAATAATTCGATAATCTTCCAATGGTCGCGAATCAAAACACGATAAAATTTTACTCATTTAAAGAAAACTCGTACTCATAAAACCGTTATAAAAACCGCTTATTTCTGGATAACGCGTAACTTTTCAGGGTTTATACGGACGCTAACGTTAGCTCGATAACGAATCTCAAATAATTAGTTTTTTAAACACCGAAGTCATTTTTGGAAATATTGAGATTAAATTCCGTGGCGCTCAATACGTTAAGGATTTACTTAAATTTAACAATATAGTCGTTAAAGGTATCATTGAAGTTAACGAGGACATATTTGAGGTAAAAGAAATAAAAAACATTGAGGAAAAGGCGAAACGAATTATTAATATGCCGTTAAAAGATAATAGGGGCATTGGAGAGGACGAAAAAAGTAGTAAACTACTTAAAAAGTTCGGAACATATACAAAATACTATTTTCCATTCATTTTATTTCTTCATTCGAAGTTTAAAGAACTTTAACATTTTACTTGGTAAATTACTTAATTTACAAAATATTCATAAATGTTTCTTTTACGATAAGAAACGGGTAACGATTCGCCTTCGTAATAATAATAATCCGGCGATAATCTATAGAAAATCGTAACGCTTTTCCGGGGATTTTAACGAGAAGGACTAACGCATCCATTAAGGATCTATTTATTCGAATACAACCCTGATTAAATAATTCGGTTAACGTTTTACGTAACAGGGAAAGATTTTTAACTGATATATCGTATAAAGGATCCCATTGTATTTCCAAAGGTTAGCCATGTTTATCGATACGAAGGGCGATCTTGTAATCCGCTTTAAAGCGGTAAGGTGATAGTTTGTTGTCGAGGTCTTTATTGAATAGGGGCGCGAACTACTTAAGATTAACGGGAAGTTTATCGTAAACGGGAAAATTAGTTTCGAGGTAAATACTTTATCAATATCTTTGAAAGAGACGGCGACGAGTTACGTGGTAACGACTTGGTCTTTATAGGCTTGTCGTAAAATAACGTGGAATGTAATGATGGTAACTTTTTTTATAACGTTTTAAATAGGTGTTAACTTTCGTTTTTAAACGCTATAATTACCGGTTCATCTTAAATACAATATATACTTCCTGACATCGTGAATAACTTTTTAGTATTTTATTCAATATTTTACTCAAAATAACGTCGTATTGAAGATAGAAACAACGTCGACTTATATTCGGTAATAGTATTGATCGATATCGACTTTTAAAAAGGATATAAAAGAAATTAGTCATAAAAAAGACCGGGCACATAAAACTTAATTTCGCAAAATTATGGTAAGGTAGAAGAAAAACGCGGTAATTTTAAGCGGTTAGTAAATTTCTTATTTGCATCGTTATAAAATTTATAACCTACATTTACTGAAATGGAAATGAATAGAATAAAATTTAAAATTAAATCTATGGTAAACGGGAAGTTATTTAAAAGCTAGCTCGAAATCGTTAAGTCGAATTAAACTTCTGCCAACTGCTATACACTATTATATATAGGAGTTACGCTTTTCTCTCTTCGAATTCGATAAGTTATTCGGCGAAAGTAAAAAAGATTTTTATAACGGCATTAAGGTTGAAGCCGTTCGCGCGTTGCGCCGGGTCCCATCAACAAGTACGAATCTGGTAACCGTCTCCGCCGTAACATAAATATAACCAGAAGTTTTTACAGCGGGAAAGTTTCGCGTAATTCACCTAGGTGATACGTCGTTTAGAAACGACTCAAAAGGCGCTTACACCAGTTTTAATAATATTTCTCTAGCTATCTCGAGCGGGCGTATTACCGCCATTATTCCTACCGCAAAAGGCGCCTTTAATAACGATAATACTAATGTCACCGTAACGAGTAGGGAGATTATAAAGGCGCCCGTCGATGATTTAAATGCAGGCTAATTATTTCTCATAATTCGCTGGTATATCCAAGAGGATGAATGTATTGGTAAATGTATCATTAATAAATCCTTTGAAAATGGCGAGTTTAGCAGCGAATTTCTAGGTTATACCGCCGGCTATCGCGAATAAGGCCTTTTAAACGTTAAAAAAATCGAAAAATAGTTTACGAACTCCCTTCTCCATGCTCATAAACGGAGTGCTAACTATTTTAACCGAGTTAAATTAGTTGTAATAGACGCGAAATATAAATATAAAGGCATCGGGATCGTTGACGCCGCCGCTGCCTCTGCGAGCGGAAGAACTATTTATAACGGCTTTCGCAAGATCTTTTAGCTGTTAAAAGATAACGTAAAAACAATCCTCCTTTATATCGATAAATTTCTGGTGCCGTCGTAACTTATATATTATCGTCGCTTTTTATATCGGAAATTGTAACTTAACATTGGAAAACTTAGTCGGATAGTGAAGAGTTTTATGTCTAGGTAGGTAATGCCCATTGAAAGGGGCGTTAACATTGTAGTAGAAGTTAGAAGAGTTATCGTTATTGGAGGAATTAACGAGGTCCTTAATAAGGAGCGGTATAGTAACGGCATCGTTCGTTACGTATGTTGGGGTAACCCTTTAAAGGGGAAATTAATCTGAAAACGTAAACGTGTCGGCAACTTTGGGTTATTGGATTGTATTTGTTAAATAGAATAACGTATCAATATTGCATTATTCCAAGTTTAAAACTTACTTTAAAACGGCTTAATCCCGTTCAATTAGTTTTATACTTACAGCGTTCATAAAACGTTCGTATTAAGTTGTAAGGTAATTTTAATAGGCCTTTAAAGAGCTTTAAAAATGCTCATTTACTAGCGTGTAAAGGAATTTCTCTTGGCCTTAAGGGTCTAGGTTCGGAAAATCGAAAGATAAAAATATAACCTTAAATTATAGCCGCTAAAGAGTAGCTAAGACACCATCGAAAAAATAATTGAGGTTTATATATAAAAGAACTAGGGGCTGGAGCTGTCGTTTAACGTAGTCGTATTCTATATATTCGATAAAGAAGAAGAAGAAGAAGAAGAAGAAAAATAAGTCACTATTAGGGAGCGGCTATAAAGATGAGATGGTACAACCCTTTCCCCAGTCATGTAACCTATCTTTGAGCGGCTCTCTCCCTGATTTAGAGAATCGCAGGAGCATATAGAACTACTAGGGTTAGATTCCTGGTAATACTAGCCAGGCAGTCGCCAGTAACATATACGCTCTTAACACCTAAATTTGGGCTTTCCTACTACAGACTGGAGGTAACAACCTCGCTAACACCAATAAAGATAAGATTTAAACGTACATATTAACCTTAAACACTATCTTTGTAATAGTGGTAACAGATATTAAATCTATAGAAAATCTAGCTATTAGTTAACTCAACCCCCACTCCCCACGCCGAGCGAAACTACAGAAAGGTGATATACTATTTTTATTACACTATTACACTTAAATAGAATTACTTCAGTTAAATCGCCAACTTCGAGGGATATAATCCAATGGATATATCAATACCTTTAAGCATATTAAGAGGCATAAAGATACTGCTTTTAATACGGCTTAGTAATTAGCTAACCATGTCTTCTTATATCATTTAAGTGGTAAAATCCCTTACCTCTTTCCCTACCAAATCCTTAACCCCTTATATACCTTTAATATTTGCACTAGTTATGTAGACCACATGATTCTAAGTATTATACCAAATACAAGGGCAATAAAGTTCTTAATAAGAAGTCATTTGCAACATGTGGCATTGCAAAGGGAAAGTACAACAGCCATTGAAATTAATCGTTACGATATTGGAAATGTTAAAGTCAACTCTAAACTAGGCGAAGAACTATTATTACCAAGGATAACGGTAGTTTAAACTATAGTGGAAGTAATTACATTCTTCATCCTTCAGTTTTTTACTCCTTTTCTTTTTTACTTAAAGGATATAAAAACTGTTAAATCTAACGTTGACGTTAATACAAGCGAAATAGTTAATAAAGGCTAAAGGTTTCCTTTCGCTTTTAAGTGGGGGCACCTCTGTTTTTATCTTTAAGTCCCGGAAACAATAGTATTCAACCTAACGAATCCGAAAATATGTCAACTATACTGACGCTTTAACTATCCAGTCGTTAACAGGTTATATAAAGACCTAAAAACCGCAAAGCATGAAGATTTGGAATAATTTTCTCTAAAAGCCATTGAAAAAATTCTATCAAAACTACCCAACATATACCTCAAACCACCGAAGATTCAAGTTCACATTAAAATGAATGAGGATTTCAATTGTAAGGTTTTGATTAATTTATTCTACGTGGATAATAAGCTTGTCTTTTACCTCGTTAATTTTATAGACTCTTTTTATGCGGTTAAGGTTTCGAAGTCCCTTTCGGTAAAGGATAATTGGAAAATGCTAAACATATTATCAATTAATACGTACCTGTTCCCACTAAACGTTGTCGTTTATGATGACGACAATAACTTTGAGCGGTGTAGTTTCAAAAAGATACTAAAATAATAGGTATTCAATACGAACATGTACCTGAAAAATCTTACTCAATATTGGAAAGATTATAAGGGTATACACTCTACTTCGCCGAATGTATAATATCCTTACGACAGAAATTGAATTTTTTACGGATCCGGGGGTACGCCTATAAATAGCAGTAAAAGATTCAAACCACACTATAGGTACTAACGGCCTAGTATCAATGCTGATGATATTAAAAGCATATTCATGCCTAATAAGAAAATCTCTGCCTTCGGCAAGTAATTAAAATCATGTTTCAGCCTACGATGAAGCTGTAAGGGAATTACTAACGGAATTGGCAAGCCACCAGGTTAATAATCCTCTTAACACCAAGAAAATACCTTGAATTATAGACGTACTTGATTTTCCGTTGAAAAGTAAAGTCCTTGTGTAACGGGGAGCCGGGTAAATGAAAAAACTTATACAGGATATTAAGTATCAACAACATGGAAGTAATTATTAAAATTACTAACGGTCTTGTATATTTCATAACTATTTAGACTAAGCCCTATATTAAGGCTGCTAATTATCAAGACTCTTAAGCTGAACGAACAATATAACACGAACCTCCTATACTCGTCACAGATAAGCCGATGGATCGCCACCAGCGCAAACAACTCCCGAAAAAGGGAAACCATAAAAAAGAGGAATACACACCTGGTCGTATTTACAACACAACTTATATAAGCAGGAAATCAAAAGATGACGAGAACTTAGCGTTAGAGTTTCCAAGCACAAAAGATTAATAAAATCTTCAGAAAACCTGTTGAAAAAAGCGACAATGACGAAATTCATAGCTTATTGTTTTAAAGAAAATAATGTAAAATTCGTGCTCGCAACCGATTTTAACCTTCAAAACCCTAATGTTACGATATTCACGTCGAAGATTATTTACGAGGCTAAAGGAAAGAACACTGGGCGATGGTACGAAAAATGAAGTTTTAATCGCTTAATAATACTACGATAAAGGCAAAACCCTAATTCTAACGTAATAGTTAACGAGATAGAAAATTAGCTAACGATTAATAGTCGCTTTGACAGCAAGTTTACTAGCCAAAACTCAAAGAAAGTTGACTCTTAATAGCAGTAATAAAACGTAACCCTATACATAATTAGTAAAATATTTACAAAGGATCATATTACTAAAGCTATTACAGGAAATATGTGTTATTTATCTTTCGGGGACGGTAATACAGTATATCAAACCACTATATGGATTAGTTAAAGCAAGCATTTATTTGTTCCTAACCTATTAGTCGCACTTTAAACTACGACTTACGATAAAGTTTCTAATATACGACCCTTTTTACTAGTAACATATCAAAGGGACTTCGTAGTGGTAAATATAAAAACTATGGATACCCTTTTTATTGAAACGACTGGCTTTGTAGTATCAAAACGATAAGATATTAAGGATGTCAAATTCTAAAATTATAATTCAATAATAACGTTAATAAAAGTTAACTAACTTAACTTTAATAAATCGTCAATACGTATACGTAGAATCAATGCCATCCTTAGTTTTCGCTATGAAGGTCAGGGTATTGTTCTAGTTATAATCGACAAGACTAATATAGTCAAGGCTTGACAGTACTTGAAACAGCGAATTCGTAACAGCTATATTACTACTTTATACTAACCGAAAGCCTTTTACGATCTCTCTATCGCGGCATAAAAATAGGACCCGGTAAATAAAAACTTTAACCGGTTAAATAAAAGTTTTTAGTAATGAATGCAAAACCTGGACCTTAGGATTAACATGGGTTGAATCGACCTGTTGAGGGATAAATTAATAATCTTTAGGGACGGGATTTTTGTAAACAACACTATACTATCTTTATCAATGAGCTTTCTAATAACCTATGTCAACGAAAATAAGCGGGAATACCAGTTGAGCATCACCAGTAACTTAATCTACCAAGCCTCTGATAAATATAAAAGTATTACACGAATCGTGCTAACTACGAAGGTCTACACTATATGAACGGGTTTTAACATAGGCATAGTACCATAAAAAACCTTTAAACTTATTCCCAAGTAGTTAAAGTTTCCACCTATCTTAGTGGTAATATATCCCTACTCGAAAATCCTATTCAAATACCTCTTGAAGCTCGGAACCAACAACAAAAAACTTTTAAAAATCGATGTCATAACACTTCGTAAAGCGTAGGAAGGGGGGGCGATGAAGGAATTCCAATAAATTGACGTAAAAGATAATCTAGTAAATAACATAACAAAGGCAGTGCCGAATAAGGCTCTAAAAAGGTTTGTATATAACAAGTGACTGATAATACGCCTTGATGATTACGTTAATTGCCCGTCTGGCAAGCTTAAGTTACGAGCAGGGAACCAGAATGTAGTGGCAAACTGAAAGACTGCCAAAAAAAAAAAGTAATGGCTATAATAGCGATATTTTTAACAGCCACGGCTAAAGTAAAGGTTGGCAAAGGCCTGTGGCGAAAAAAACTTCGGTCCTCGAACCGAAGAAGCAATTAAGGTCTAATGGAGTTAATTTACATCTAATTGGGTGCAATTCAATAAGAAATTCAATTGGATTCGACAAAGGTTTGGCGAGTTAACGAGATCACCATTTGGCACTGGCTGGAAAGAATTAGTCAACCATACTAGTGTAAACGTACAAACTAATAAGCCGCCAGTATTAAAATAGTACTACGTGCAATGTATTAGGTTAACTTTACTTACAGTAAAGTTAACTATACTAACTACAAGTTCAACGTATTTTTTATTAAACTTTCCGTTTTAGATGTAAGTAGAGTTCAGTACGCTGCACTTCATAATAAGGTACGTGCCAAGAAATTGGCCATACAAATTCCTACTCAAACTGGCTAGCGGTCTGCCAAACCTAAATCAATACATCAACCACTTGAATAATGCAATAATACTGTTACTTAGACGACGATTCGAATCGACAACTTTGAAACAATCTAAGGCCCTAACAAAACTATTGTAAATTAAAATAAAATATATATAGATAATACTGAAAAAAGACCTAATAACGAATACGTATATAAGATGGCTTATTACTTTCCTTAGTTTTATTTAAAAACCAAAGGTCAAGACAGATCTATTGGAACAATACTGACTGCTATTTTCATCAGGTCAATTGCAGTCCAATCAGTCAACTTTACTGTAAGTAATGTTGACTGTACTAACTGCAAGTTGACTGTATTGACTGCAAGTGGAGTGCCCACTTCAATCTCGGGAACGGGCCAAGCAATTAGCCATACAAATTACAATGTAAACCGGCTAGTGGTCTGCCAAATCTAGAACAATACATCTACCATCTAACCACACAATACTACTGTTACTTCGACCAATCGAATCGACAACGTTGCAACATCTAAGGCCTACTAACGAAATCTGTATAATCGGCTAGAAAAATGTTAATAAATGGGTACTTACCAGTACCAGTTACCGTTTATATTTCGTCGAAGCGATTATTTTTCATTCCGGCTACTTATTTACCCCTTCAAACGTAAATCGTAATATGAAAATGGCTTTGAAATGATTATTTAAGATTTATCGAACTTTTGAAGCATAGAACATAAGTGAATTATTCACTTATAAGTCGCTTTTGAAATGATAATAAATGGTTAAATAACATAAAAATCTGGGTTTTTGTTGCTAAAATAGCTGTACAGGTGCGTCGGGTTACGTTACGGAAAGTGACAATTTGAAACGGTGTTAGATCGGTCTTTGTTACTTTTAGTTGTTCCGGCGGTCTTCGGGCCGTACAACTCCTTAACGAAAAGCGTGATTTTCAGGTAAGTAGTTTATATAGGGACTCAATATGAGTTTTAAAGCTAACCAATGGATGAAAATCCTACTTAAACGAAATTAAACAAATATATAAGGTTTTTGGACGTAAAAATATTAAGCTGAGCTATATAAATAGAAAGCTAGTCAAACTAATTGATATAAGTAAAAAGTTACTAGCCGTTGATTGATTGGGTACTAATTCAGGATTAGATAAATGAAATAAAAAAATTGAATATTTTTCGCCATAATATTGATATAATTTGAATCCGTGTTTGGCATTCGTAAAATAACGTAATTTACGATATTATATAACACAAAATATGATATTTTTGGTCTGATTACGTGACAAATAGCACACCCTGTTGTCATTTTGGGCTAACCCATAATGTAATTAGAACAAATTACGATCCACGTTATTTAAAAAGCATAAAAGCAATTTTCAAATCAAGAATACAAAACCACTTATTAAATCAAAACTGGTTATTTTGAAGAATCATCAAAGTAAGGGAAACAAATTTTCGTGTTTTTCAACCTCGTAAAATACCTTTAACTCAATACTCATTCTCCGTTTCTTTGTAGTTAACGATAAAGTCGATCATTGATAGTAAAAAATCGTAGGTTGATCAGCTCAAAAGCGGGCTCGAAGCGATTCGGATACAATAGTCTATATAAATCCGATAGTATGTTTCTCACTAAATATCAAGCTCAATAACGTAGAATAGATATTATATATGATATTGTATTCATTACGAAGTTTATTCAGCTCTTTCGAAAATTAATCTGATTTTCAGTTTTTTAAAGAAGTTAGACGTTATTTTCAACTGAAGTCGTTTTTTATGGGAACGCTACTTATTCGCATTTTTTTTTATACGGTATTATGCAGCCTGTTTTTTTTGTTTACTATCACCGGGTAGTTTACCTTGCAAAGGTTCCATAACTGCTACGAAATAATCCTATAGATACCGGTGGGATGAATCACAACGCAAGCTTTATACAGGAACGTGTGTGCCAATAGGCCCTTGCAATATCCACTCGATTAAGACCTTAGGGTGCCACATAGTTCAGAGACCCATTGGCGTATAAATTACAACCTTGTTTTAATACCGTAATAGTGCCGGTTTAATTTCCGTACCGAACCTCATTATGCCGGAGATTTATTTATATAAACCTTTACAATGGTACCGTAAAACTTATAATAGTAAGAAGAAGAGCCCGTGTATTAGGGTTTTATTAAAGTTGAAACGCGCGAGGGTCGTATTAGGGCAGGTACTTAGGTATAGGCGCATATATATATGTAAAGGTAGTAACCCATTATCGTAAAAATACACTGCCAAAGGATCCTAATATGCGCGATAGTCCCAACATTAAGTTTTAATACAAAAACGGGGCCCCATATTTAATATACACTTAAATCCAAACTCTTCCGTTAACAGGTAATCGCGTATATTCTAATATGTTGCATGATTATTTAATTCTTATAATATTAGAATTTTGAAACCCAGCGTTATACCATGTCACGACTTTGAGACCTGTATTAATATAATGTATTAATATTTCGCTTAACCACCAGTCTGTATGTAAAGTGCGCCTTCAGGAACGCTTACTCGCCTCCTCGCGTTACCTGAACCACGTCTATACGACTTACGTGTGCCCGGTTTTATACTTCTTTTTATCCCTTTTTTTTTCCATTTTTCCCTACACTCACGTGACCCCAACCCAACCCCCCATAAATACTCGTAGTACGATGTTATGACTCAACATCTGCAGGGCGTACCAGCGGCGGCTCCGCAGCAGATAACGAAGGAAATCGGTTGGACACAGCCTCTCGGCAAACACTAGGGATCCACAACAGACACACCGTATACAAGGGTTAGGGTCAGCATGGTGTGAGACTCGATGGACTCGGTATCGAGCCAGTCGAGCTGCACACCGGGACTCGATGGACTCGACGTCGAGCCAGTCGAGCCTACACTGAAGACGTATGAAGGCGCGGATATATAAGGACACTTTCATTACCAAGATAGATAGTATTTCCTTCATAGCTCTTCAGTTGTCAATCTAAGTATTTAGTCTACCCTGAATAGCCTCACGGCTTCTGATCATCACTCGCACGAATACAGTCTTGATATTGCACTTTTTGTTACCTCTGCTACCTTACTGCTAACATAAACCCTCTGAACACCTTCTACAAACTCACGGGTATTTAGTGTGATCATTACATACGACCCTATCTAAATTTTGTAAGGTCTTTTAAAATTAGAGCCTTCGATGGTGCATACGATAAGGGGATGGGGGATTAAGGGTTTGGTACCCTTGATACTTTTGTAAAATATCATGATATTGAATAAAAACAAGATCAAAATCTGATTGCTAATTAATATATACCAATAGTAAAAAAGTGTAATAGTAAATAGTTTTCCGTCGAATTTAATGTCGTGTGTTTAGTAGCTGTTTACGGTGCCACCGTTGCCGTAAAGGCGTCTTCCAGGCGTTTACCGCTTTATGACGGCAGTTTTGCGCCGTCGTTAAAACAGCTGAAGATGAAACGACGTTGGTGAAATAATTCAATAAATAGGATATCGGTTAGGTATTACATAAAAGATTAATTCAGCGGATTTAAAACGAAGCTATCGTTAGTGCGCGTAAAACTGTACCAGATATCGACGAGTAATAAACGCGGTTTAAATAACAAATAATATTTTAGTATCCTTTTAATTTCGTAAAATATGCAGTAATATATACCAATACCCGGAAACTCGAAGGGTTCGCGAAAACCATAAATATATAAGCCTTATGTAATTATTTGTTCGAGGGTTTCCTAAGCGGTTATAACTCTAGGTTTTAAACTTTAACAAAAGTCGGATATTATATCAAATGTGAAACGCCCTAATTCCCATTAAATTAGGGGCAACCTCCCTTGGTGTTTTATAGTCAGAATCGTCGGTAATATAATGCGAAGTCCCTGTATCCATTACTTATAGCTTGAAAGCGGTGTAGGAAAGGTCGTGGAAGCGATGGCGAGGGTAGAGCGAGGTAAGTCTGCTTCGATTTCCGGTACTTTAAGCCGAGCCTAGTTGAATAGGTAAGGCACCATCTCCTATACCATGGGAAGAGATTATATTCAATCCGGATATACCACTCCTGCTCAATCGCCCTCAGACGTGTCCTAAAACGCAGGAATTTACACCGCTCGCAGAGGGCCTATTATCTTTGTCTTAGATTGGTAGGACCAGATGCAGATGATGGCTAATTTATCCGCAATCTAGTTAACGGCGTAGACATCATTTCAAAATAAATAAATTCCGTAACGTCGCGACTACGTTAGACGAAGTGCTTAACCCTTTTAAACGATTTTGTAGTTGAAAAAAAACACGTTAGACAGATTAGATAAAGTAGACGTATTAGCCGTAAATAAAGATTTATAAGCTAATAATGATAGAAGTGATACACTTATTATTTAAAAATTCTTAGCAAGCGGATAATGAACGACTTGAATTAAAAAATAAAAAGACATAGGTACGTTGAGAACTCTTCGTTAACAAATTTGGTAATTTCGGTTTTTGAAAGTATAAATACGGTATTAAAATGTTATTTTTTTACTCTTTCAATTGTAAAAGCATATTCAAAACATACTGATTCAATTCGAACCTCCATTACTAATAATAGTACGAAAAAAGCCGTGAAAACGGTAATAGCAACTTAAAAACCACTTTATATAAGTTTCGACGTCTGAGGTAGCAACTTCTTTAAAGATAGTAACATTGCTCAAACGGTCCGTTATTACCATAAGGTAATAGGGGTCACTGGTGCGTTTCTAAGTAAGTTGACTATAAAATCGTTTAGAGAATCGATTCAAAGTCGTTAATAAAATACTGGGAATTAAGAAAGTTGTTTTTAGTAATCATTCAAATATGTTGTACACCTATTAATATTTCACATTAGGTAAAATGCGCGGGGAGTACGGTGTATTCGAAGCCAAAATTTATGTTGGAAGGCATATTAATAATGATGTCTGGGCCCGAGAATCTCGTAAAAAGTGAATCGTAATTAACTTTAAATAATGTGGTAATAAACGGCTTACAAAAAGGTACCTGAATATAGTTACGCAACCTCAAAATACTTTCGTCATTTCAAAAAAAAGACTTTGAATACTTAGTCGTCGTTGACGCAAATATTGACAGGAAAACTCTAGTCGCCTATGTGTATCGCGAGAATTAAATAGGGGTAAGAAATGTCCCGTGTAATGAGGGCGTTCCAACTACTTCAAAGGTTGATGTTGGTAAAAAAGTCGTAACCTTGAGGGATGAACTCGCCGGAAACAGTTAGTATAATGATATATACGTGAGGAAGTTACTAAAAAGTAATAAATTTGAAGCGTCAATCCTTCAATATCCGGCTTAAAAGGCGAGGGTTGAAAAGAGCTGTGTGAATATTCTGTATTAATTGAGATGGTATAACGAGCCGTATAGATTTCGCCCCCTTATTGTAATTTGACTTCGAACGAAATTATAAAAGACCTTATATTTCACGCACCTACAATACAGAAAGTTTTCGTATATTAATAAAATAATTTATATTTTTATAAATCGTAAAAATGTTTAATATCCAGATTATCCAGTAACGCTCCACCTACAATGTCTTTTAAATAATATATAATTTTAAGTAATTCGTTGTCATGAATTTCATAATTACATTTAATAGGTGACGAACAACTAAAGTAATACATTAATAAAAGTATATTTCCGTAATATTTACGTTAAAACAAACTTGTCACATGATCACAATCATAATAGCCTTCTTTTCAACAGGTTTTGCGGTCGGGATCCCACTAAATAAACACCGGTTGAGAGTGAAAGTAAAAATTAAGCTGTTCGAAAAGGAATTCCTCTAGGGTCCCCAATAGAAAGAGATACTCTTCCGGGATAGTCAAAATAAAACCTTACCTATGACAAAATAATTGCAAATAAATTCAAGATAAAAGTTGATGAGCTTTAAAATGCCCCTCTTTTTTAGTATAAAATTAGAAGTCGCTTCTTTCCGAATAACTCGTAGGTTCTCTGGGTCCTCACGTATGCCAACTTATGTTTCAATAATAAATCCCGAGTATTGAGTCTTTTCAACGCCGCGTTTACGCTTAAATATGTTGAGGTTGAAATGAAAATGGTTTCAAATAATGAATACAAATTTAATTTTAACGATATAGTTGTTAAAATTACTATTTAACCACAACAAGCCATTATCAATATCAACAAAGTAAGGAATACATAAGAAAATGTAATTACTTGTTAATATACTATTAACAGGTAAACAATATACCAGAAAAAGTAAAGGCATAAGCTAGCTATTAGAAAAGTTCAAAACGTATACTAAACGTAATCTTCCATTTATTTCCCTCATTAATACGTAGCTAAAGAAACATAACTTCAACCTATCACTTAGTACGTTATTGAACCGGAATAATATTCGCGAACGTTTTCTTAATAATGTGAAAAATGTAGCTATTACTTGGTAAACAAACGTTAGGTCAACGGTAATCGATATGAAAGCGTAAATTACCTTCAAAATTTTGAAGAAAAAGAATGTGAGTTTTTGATAAGTAGCTGTTTAATCAAAAATAAATTTAATTAAAGTATTCGGTTATTGTCTTTTGAAATATGAGGAGTATCTTCTACAACTCACAATATCATGGGACCTACGGAATTTCCAAAAGCTAGCCCTAATTTACATGTTAAATGGAAATTAAGTTATTTGATGTAGAGAGGTACGAAGGTTGTTTATTCCCTTAGGACTAATTAAATGAAAAAGCGAACTATTTAAAATCATAAGAAAGTTCGTCGTTGATAGAAATACATAGCTTCAGGGAGAACTTTCTATTAATATCCTCTAAGGAAATGGTAGCAAGCCGCAAAGTAATGGTTTGATCCCCTTGGGGTATTCTTAATATAGTATAAGTAGTGGTGGCACCGATTCCTTCAGGTGTTTTTTCATACCGACACAAACTTTCATTTATATACGAAAGAGTTACTCGCTCATCTTAAAAGCAATACATATTTGGAACCGATGTAAGTTATCTACGAATATTCCATGCAAGCTCTTCTCAAAAAACGTTATATTATAAATGAACGATAATGCTAGCCTGAATTGAATCCTGATATTAAGCGAGGTTAATATTTTCAAAAGCTATAAAAATAAGTTCTAGGCTGGAGCTTAGTAGGTAACAGTTAATTTAATTGAGTTGTACAGGTTGAAAAGATATACAGTATTTTTAAGTTACTCATAACTTATTGACTTCTAATGTAATAACATTGAAAATTTATATTTATCATAAAATGAATAAGTGAATGAAATGATGAAGAAATTTCATTATGAACAGTAGGTTATTTCAAAGTAAAAAACGATTGATCGGAACTAATTAAAATACATCTAAACTTTGTATACGACTACGTATAAAAATGAGGTTTTGCCTTTTTAGAGGTTAATAAAATCGTCGTGAAATTTAAGTTAAATACTTATATTAGTTTAAATACCGAAGCCGTTCGAGCGTTACAAAAAATCCAGAAGTTAAGTATGGATACACTCACTATTCGTATTATGAAATAGGTGTATATTAAGGTTTCTATGATTGGAAATTTCCAAGTTGTTAACTAAGGTAATACACCGTTTAAACTTGGGTTAAAAAGCGCTTACTTTCATTATCACAATATCCCACTCACTGTCATAGATATGTACGTAGTCGTTATCACTTCCACTACAAGTGATAATTTCTTTATCAATATTGTTAACGAGGCTAACGCTACCATATTTGGTAAAAATATTATAAAATAGTTTGTCAATAAGTTTTTCTTCGGTATCCTACTCGTTATATTCCGCGTATATTTCAAGGAGAAACAGCATCTTGGTTATTGTATCGTTAATATTACCTTTTAAAATAGCAAGTTGAATAGCGGATTTCCAAGCTATATCGGGGGAATTTACCAGTAAGTCTTTTAAAAGTAAAAAAAAAAAAAAAAAAAAGTAGATCCATTTAAAGACCCTTCATTCAATGTTTATAGGACGAACGACAACAACTTTATTAGCGTCCGGATCGAAATAATACGTATATAATATTGTCATTAAGATATCAGAGTCACTAATAAAGCCATATTTAAAACAGGTATAGAAAATTTCTATAACGAGTTTTAGGAAACCTTCCAATTACTGAAAAATGGTATAAATTTTATCTTTTCAATACTCACTTTTTACATTTTTCAAGTGTCAAAAACCATTACTTTTGTATTAATCAAATCACTAACCCCTTCAATATCTTGGACTATCGCAATAGGTATTAGTATCATACCTTGTCTAGTATTATACCAGATATAAAAGCAATAAAAAAACAATAAAACGCTATTTATAGAAGGAAGTATTGTAAAGAAAAATCATGACTATTATCAGATTAAATATTAAAATATTAGTAAAGCCAAAGTTCATTTCGGCCCAGGCGCATAATTATCGTTATTCAGGACAGCGGTAGTTTAAATTGTTTCAATGTCTCTTAAAATCCATATGTTTTGATTTTTCACTCCTTTCTGCCTTCATTTAGAGGATAAGAAGACCCTCAGCTTTAATATCGACGCTAACGTTGATAATAAGGTTAAAAACGGTGAAAGACTTTAATTTGCTGCGAGAAAAAAGAATTTTTCATTCAATCTTAAAGGCACGAAGGTAATAGTATCAAATTTAACGAATTTGAAGATGCTTTATTCATATTAGTTATTTATTGACCCATCTGACAATAGGCAATAGAAAAATCTAAAGTTAGCAATATACAAAAATATGGAATACTTTACTCTAGAAGTTATCTAAAAGCTCTTTATACCTACTTAACCTACAATCTAACCTTTGTAAACTTCAAATTTACACAAAAATGGATATACATTTTATTTACGAAATCTTTTTTTAGGGTATTTCATTTTGATCATAAACTTATTCTTTACTTATTTAATTCAGCAACCGGTTTTGACAACGTCAACTTCGTAAAATTACTATAGGTAGAGATGACGTGTGAAACATTGAAAATACTGTAAATTAACATGTATTTAGAACTACTTTGTGTTGTTGTTTACGATGCCGTTGCCAATTTTGTGGCGGTGGAGTTTTAGACAAATGTTAAGATGATCAGGATTTAATGCAAATAGGTACCTTTAAAAACCTACTGAGGTATTATGAAGGTTGAAAGAGAATACTTGTTACTTCGCCGAACGTATCATATCCTTACGTTGGAATTTGGAAGCTTTACAGATTGGGAGGGACGTTTTTAAATAGAGATAAAGGGCATGAATGATATTATAGGCCTGAACGGACCAATTCTAACGTTATTGGTTCTTAAAGCATATCCACACTCTACTATTAAATATATGCTATCAATAAATATATAGAAGAAAGCTATGACTTACGGAAAAGCACTGAAGTAACTACTGAAGAAATCAGCATAGTGTTGATTTAATAATATCCTTAACATTAGAAACAACCCCACTAAAATCGATATATTTACTTTTCTCTTATAGAGTAAAGTCCTCGTATAACGTGGACAACACAAATGAGATAACCTATCCAGAATTTAAAGTATCGCTAATTATAACGTAGTTATTAAAGAAGCTAAAAACCGTATGATATTTCGCGAAACCTTGGTTATGCCCCATATTTAATCGAATAAAGATGGCAAAAAATATATCCAAGTTAAACGGATAATTTAATATTATCCTATTCCAATTGTTATTTTCAATCTTAAAAAAAACTCCTCTAGTTTGTATAACTACCGAGAAGGGGGAACATTAAGAATGAGGATATATATTTGGTCGCATCAATAATAATGTTTGGCTAAGCTAGATTAATCACGATGCGAAGAACCCAACGCTAACGTTACATATATAAAGTATCTTCACAACTTTGGGCAAGCCTTTTAATAAACGCGATCAAGTTGAAATCAGTAGGTTCTTGGTTCGAAAAGTTTTATAATTTGTAACCGAAGCTAACTTTAACTTTCATGACCTCAATATCGCGGTTTTCAAGTCAAGGATCATATAAGTAGTAGAAGTTAAATCCGTGGGAAGCCGTACTAAAATTCACGCCTAATTGTTGAAGAATAAAGTGATAAGGATAAAAATTGGATCCTTTTATAGTCGCCAACGATTTTGAAAAAGAGATAACGTTTTATGGTCGATTTTGGAACAGGTTTGTAAGCTAAAATTAAAGAGTATTCAACCTTTAATAACAATACAACGTAAGCGTATACATAATTAGCGACAGATTTATAGTACATCGTATTATAAAAGTTTTTATAAAGGTTTTAATAAAAATTAAGGGCTACATACCATCTGCAGATAGTAATACTATAGATCAAGGTATTGTAACGATTTACTCAAGCAAGAATCAAATGACTTCTAAACTATTAATTGTAATTAAAGTTACGACTAGATTTCAAATCATCCATATACAACCCGTACTTATTAAAAACGTAAAAAATGAATTTCAGCTTGATATTTATACAAATTAACGATGCCTTTTTCGTCGGAATTGTTCATTTGGTGTTATCGGAATAATAGGCGATCAATGATTTCAAACTCTGAAATCAAAAACCGGTTGCGATTTTAACAAAAGGCAATCAACTCAAATTTAAAAAAATCGTTTATATATATAATTAGTATTACTATTGGAGTTCGTTTTTATCAAAAGGCCTAAGGCTCTAACTTAGACACAATTTACAAAATTAACGTGGTTAAAACTTAATGAGACTTCAAAAAGCGAGTTTGCATTAGCTATATCGTTAATTTATGTTAACTGAATAACTGTTACAAAATATCAATTACAATACAAACGACAAAGCCAATGAATGAAGCCTTCAACAGGTTGAAAGAAAATATTAAAAAGTAAATTCGTAATTAAAACCGAGGGATTAACCTAATATACATCAACATATTGACGGATAAATTCATTATCTCCACTGACTGCTCATTTTCTAATAACACAAACTTATCCGTCTATATACTATTCCCACTAAATATTGAAGATAATGATAGGCGGAATGACAAGTTTAGTATTAACTGCAGCTTAATTTACTTGAAGTTTATCAAATACAAAGGTTTTCCACGTAATATTTTTGCTTTGAAGATATCAAGTATAATAACTAGCTTGAATATAGGTATCCCGCTATGCAAAACACTCATCTTCATTACCGGACAATTGATTACTTTCTTTATCCCGGTAGTATGTTATAATAACTTAAAAAATACTTATTTGAATTATTTTTGTTGTTTGGTACTACCCGTCAAAATCGCCTTATGATTGATGTAATATTATTTCATATAACTTACGAAAAAAAGATCATCGTTTAGTTTCAATAAATATATGTATAGGACAGTTTTGTTAATCCTATAATGAAGGCATCGTTAAATAAGACTTTTTAGAGGTTTGAGGACGGTTAAACGCTAACCATACAAATTCATAACAATGTTAACAGGATACCTTCTCAAAGTAAAATGACTTGCCAACAGATAAGAATAATTTGGAAAAATGAAATATTGTTTAGGCATTGGTAATATATAATTTTTCAAATGGCACAGTTAAATTAAAGTTTATAATTTTTTAAAACGACTAATGGCGGTAATTGATTAGTACGTATAAGTTTGTGAAAAAGAGCTTATTTAAAGGAGTACGTAAAGTTGAGGTTTGGTACCATGGATTAATTAAAAGTAATTGGAGTTTATTTGGATGCGAAAATAGATGAGCAATAATAAAGATCTGGCTAATTAACGATTACATAATTCGTTTATAGCCGAAAAAGTTTAGTCGACTATAAAAGCGTACGTGCATAGAATAAAAAGCTTCTAATATTGGAAAAATAGTATTTTCAATATAATAGGTCAACTTTACTTTCAGTAAAGTTGATTATATCGAGTGCAAGTTAAGTGTATTTCTTGTGTAACTACTGTATTGGTTATAAGTTGAGAATTGTATACATCTACTTTAGAACAGGGCACGTGGCAAGCCATTAGCTATATAAATGAATTTATAAACTATCAAGCAGTATGCGGAACCTAGAACAACAAATACACCACTAGTTAATCTTTTCATATCTCCTGTTTCTTCAACCAGTTGAATCGCTAACGTTACAATGTTCAAAGGCTGATTAGGCAAACCCTCCCAACAAAATATGTCATATTTGATGTTGAATATCAAATATAATCCCTTTATATGCGGCCCGCTATTATCTGAGTTCATACTATATGAGTAAGCTTGTGATAATAATTAATGAAAAACCGAAAACATTATGGATAAACGTTGGAATTGTCGCCGTCATATTAAGTAACAAATTTAGTACACGATTCTTTGAAGAAAAAAAAATATTACCAAAAACAAATAGTGGAAAGCCGAAAAATAGCTTGATTATTACAAGGATTTCATGAAATCCTATGAAAAAAGCTTTCGATAAAAAGATTTGTATCTAGCTTCATACCAGTTCCGCGTCCCACGTCTTGTGACTCGTATCTCGCTTCTCGTGACTTGTATCTCACTTCTCGCGTTTCGCGTCTCCCAACTCGCAACTCTTGTCTCACGTCTCATGTCTTATATCTCACGTCTCACGTCTCGAGTTTCAAAAGAAAACAAGGTTATTATAGTTGTATTACATTGCTGTTAAGTTTATTTTTATTATGCAATAAATGCATTGCTCTTTTACCTTAGTTATAGGATCTTATTGGACCCATATAAGGGTATGGAGCGTATATAGCAACTTTGGGAAGGCACGTATCCGTGCCCCTATATCTTATATGCTCAACTATGATAAGCTTATAGTTCTATTTTCTTCCTCTTGAATCGTTAAATAATACACTCAAATCAACTCATGGTTAATAACCTTCGTTCTTACAATAAACTAAATCTATATGTTAACAGAATAAAGCCGATAAGAATTAGTAGTTTTGTTTATAAACTTGGTCATTTTCGTAAAATCATCATGAAAATAGACCCGCCTTTTCAAAATGTTTGTATATTCGTATTGATACATAGTTATGTCGGTTTTCTGGTTTGGGATATGGTCTTTCGCTAGACCTAGAATGAAATACTTATTACGTTTTTTATTATATATTCTATGTCGTGATCCAACAATTGACGTAGTGAAATTCAGAGTAGATTAAATAATCTCTACGTTTTGGGATATATAGAGGTCTTCCATTTTTTATGTTATTAAGACATCCATTTATGCTTGCTTTTAATAAATGAAATATAATAAAGTTATTATCAAAAATAAAAGAAAATGATTTGATGATGATAATAATAATAAAATATAAAGTGTGTAAAATAAGTAGATAAGGTTATTTTTAATATTTGTCGCTGTTATTAACTATTACATTAAGGTTCAATCGAAAATTCAATCGATGAAGTTAGGATCCCTTGGATCATTATGTAATTATCCTTTTTTTTTTTTTTTTTTTTTTTTTGATCTTTTACGTGATTTTATATATATATTTGAATGAGACCGAGATAATCCCATGGTAAAGCCATACGATAACACAATACAACAATACTTGACAGTTGAAGCAAAGCGGCTAGTATCCTGCTCAGGCGTGAAGAGTGTGAGTGGGACATGGTTGTGGGCTTTGACGGTCTCTCCGCTGAGCTAAGGCTTGCGACATGGCCTTTCCTTCTTGGCTTTCCTGGGTCGTACTTGTTCATGCTTTCTTTCCTTCGTTCCTTTGTCCTTCATTTGCCTTCTTGCCAATTTTCTGGAATGTTTTTCCTGACGAGACTGAAGCCTACTCATCGACTTCCCAGAGACTGGCAGGGCAGCCTCCAAAGTTGAATTTTGGGCCACTGCTTCTCTGCCCCACAAGATCGATTGTAGTCTCGCCCCGGTGTCGTAGCGTTTATGCTCGATACCAGTTCTCCCAGCTACCTGACAAGCACCGACTGCGTCCGCCTTTTTCTGGGTTTCCATTCTTTGCGTGTCCATGCTCCTTTGTTTGCTGCGCTCACTCCATCGAAAATGCTTCAACGTATGAATCTTGACCCTGCCCGCGGGTAATCGTCTGACTAGACGTGTGGACCGCTCGATCCATGTATAATGAATGTATAGCTCTGTCTGTAAGGAGGTGAAGAAAGGGCGCTCGTACGCCACGCCGTCTCCGTGGAAGAACGAATCCGGCAACGCTTTTCTCGTGATTAATCTGGCAGGTCGCCACGGAACCAGCAGGAGCTCAGGGACCAAGCCAAACCGAGAGATGAGAGCCAGCATGGTGGGCCTATCGTACTTGCTATCGAACCACACAGCACCCATCAAAGCCTCTACGGTGTCGGCCATCTTATTTCCACATTTCCCGCCGCCTTGGTGGTCGGCGGGATGCGAGCGCTCTAACGTGGGCGTCGTGCATCGGTCGAGGCCAAGGCTGAATCCAGTTGCCTTGAGACTGATGTTCATGAGCGGGCGCTTGGACCGGGACCAGTCCAAGCCTTGCAGGCTCTTGCCAGCCCACCGGTACCATATCTCGGACAGGAAGGTTTCGACCACTCTGTCACTAACGATGGCGATGCGTCTGTTCCGCTCTTTGGCAACGTCCAAAGCCTCCTGGAGCTGTTTCTTCTGCTGGAACTGGTAGCCGATGATGGCCTCGCATTGTGCCAGTTTCTCATCCCCTGATAGCTGAGCTCTTTGCGATGAGGTTGGTGCTGTATCTGCAGCTGCTGTGAGAACAGATGGGCGCGTAGAGGCTGGGTAGAGCCTAATTCGCTGGTGGATCCACCATGGAATGCACGAAGCGAACCGTGACCTCGATGGGCGAGAACCCACCGCGACGTACTGGAGTCTCAAGCCTGGCATGGTGTGTGATCACAGCGCTTGAAGTTGGTCACGCCCCCATCCTGCCAGCCGCATCCCTTGGGCTTAACACGTTTCTCGCAAATGGGCCCGTAGCGTCAATTACGACAGGCGCCCAAGGCAAGAAGCAGTTGAAGTCGCAGTTCCACGCTGACCCAGGTCGGGCGGGCCGTAGACGCGACCGGGCGGATGGATTGCGACGTTACCGCGTGGATTATAGAAGGCTGAGTGGGGTGCCGTTGAAGGATGTTGTATCTTCGAAGCTGTATTGATTGTTGGCAGCCGGGCGTGCAAGTTGAGAAGCAGGCATCTTGAGTTCAGGTTTGGAGAAAACTGAAATTTTGACAAAAATATGCATTACGTAAGCCGCCTACAAATTTGGCGGGGGCTGGCTGTGGTTGGGGATGGGGATAGTGAGGATCCGGTTAATTGACCAAAAGCATCCGTGCAAAATTGGCTGAGATTCACTTTGTTAACAAGCTTGACTACGGTTCACGAAACGAAAATGTCAAACCCCAATTCAAACATAAATTTAAATGTAATATTCGGTGTATTGATAGCTATATTCATTTTATGCGTTTCAACTTATTACTAATATACGAATTTACACTTATTAAAAAACAAGAATTTCATAAAACATCGCCGAATGAACACTGAGTTCAACATTGTATTAAATCGTATAATTACAACTAAACAAAACTAACGCCGCCGTATAAATACAAAAAACATTGTTATACAAATCAATATAATAACCAATAAATTTAGGTTGGTATTCAATGTGTTGTAATGATCACACTAAATACCCGTGAGTAAATAGAAGGTGTCAGGGGGTTTATGTTAGCAGTAAGGTAACAGAGGTAACAAAGGTGCAATATCAAGAAGATGTTTGTTCGTGCTGTAGAATGATCACTAGCCGTTAGGCTATTCAGGTGTGTAGACTGAGTACTTAGATTGATAACTCAAGAGCTATGAAGGAAATACTATCCATGTGGTGCTGACCGTGTCCTTATATCCTTTATCCTTCATACTGTCTTCAGTACTGTCCTGAGTTGGATCATATTTGATCGCTATGATCCTCCATGATCCATCACGTGACTTTGCTTAGTCATCGTGGCTGACATAAGAGATGTTCCCCGCCTGAGGTGTTAGACTTCAGGCTTCTCAGTGGCGCAGTTGCATACTGGCCCGTTTCCTGACCCAACCGCTGTCTGGGTCATGACAAAATACTGATAAACGGGTTCAGTTGTTGGTTTTTTTGTGTGCGTAATTGAAGGTGGACGTCATAAACCAGGATGTCATAAGAAATCAGATCGTTGCAGGCTTATATTGCGTGTCGGTTAGTTCTGAAAGTGGCGGATATATAATTTTGCGGTACTATTTAAATTGATTGATAATGGTATATATATCATTTAGGGTATCAAAAATACTGTTAGAACAGCTGTTGATTTCGATACAGTGAAATCAATTATACTGACAGTAAGTTGACTGTACTGATTGCAAGTTGACTGTATTGATTGCAAGTCAAGTTCAGTTGGTGCACAATTCAAACTATGGCTCGGGCCAAGCAATTTGCTACACAAATTAGTGTGTAGACCGGTTAGCGGTCTGCAAATTTAGAAGCAACAGCATTACCACTGTTAATGTAATACGCCAGTTACTTCGACAAGAGATTCATATCGACTACGTTTTAACGATAAAGGCCTACGAATACTGGTTAGTGTTTATTAGTTGAAGCACAAATAAGCTATATATAAGAAGAAGTAATTTTCCGGTTGCGTTTTGCAACAGCCTTAGGTAGAGGCAATTTTTTTGCGAAAGGTCTTGCCTTTTAGTTTGCGATTTCCAGACAGAGTAAATTAATATTTTTCAGTGTGTTGCTGTTTACAAGCATTTGGAAGTGGCAACGGTACCGCTATTATTGAAAAAGACAATAAGAAATCTTGATTGAATTAGTTTTGGAAGCGCTGAGATTGACCGTCTAAATGTTTCAAGATCATCAAGTTACTAGAGTTGATAAACGGATAAGTCGTGACTACTCCGGCTAGTTTTACTTTTGCAAATTTCAAATTAAGAACTATTAAGTCATACTGTGGGTATGCCTTTATCGTTGTAACGTAGTCGATTCGAATCACTGTGGTCGAAGTAACTGGTGCTGCGTTGATATTGTTGATTGAGATGTGTAAGTTCTAAGTTTGCCAGACCGTTAGCCGGTCTGCACACTAGTTTGTATGGCCAAACGTTTTGGCCTGTGCCCCACATTGAAGTGGGCACCTACTGCACTGCACTTGCAGTGTAGTCCTACAAACTCTAGCCAATTTTACATTTAGTACAATCAACTTTACTGCGAGTAAAGTTTACTTGGCTGTACTGCATTTGACTGTTATTCAAACACTGGCGGCTTTTTGTTTTTTTGCCTGCACGTTATCGTGGCCTGCCATCAATTGGTGGCAACCTCTGAAATCCCTCCTCAATCCATAAGCCAGACCCGTCAATTCCGATCAATCTGTAGTAAGATCAACATCAAATACAGCCCCTTATGGCCCTTTTGCTCCACTCTTCCGAGACCTTCGTTCCTAAGATCCCGTACACAGATCTTTCGCCACAAACCTGCGCAAATCAGGTTCGTTACCATTTACGTACCTTTTGCCAATAGTTCAAATTACTGCTATCGTAACCTACCCTAACGGTTTTCCAATTTGTCAAGGCAACCTTATTCCATCACGTCACGTGCCGGGCAGTTTACGTATCTCTTAATTCGTATAATTAGCGTATTTATATTTACAGACTTTTCTAAAGTGTTATTTGAGGAGATCTTAGTCATAACATTAACAAGGTTATTTTTACTATGAAACCACCGGAACTTATCAATTTCCCGGGCTTCGTATGCCTTCCTTAAAGTCATTACGATTATTATTAAACGTTTTTGAATAGTCGTACTTGGCTTTAATAGGTATTTGTAAAAACTTCGAAAGTCGTTATATATTTTTATAGGTATTTGTAGTAATCGCAGCTTTTTCGTCATAATCTTTAATGTAGTGTTAGTCATTATGCCGATATTAAAGCTTACCATTATATTTAAGACTTTCGAGGCTAATACGTTTCATGTTATACGTTTACACTCAACGAATATCTAATATATAAGGATTCCAGTAATTGTAAATTACCTTTTTGATTTTTCCTTTCTTTCGAGTATTATTAAAAAATCGATTTACGATATAAGGCTAATATTATTAGTAAATAATATATTCGTAGTTATTATTAGTTTCTCCTTCGTTAAATTGATAAAAGCTTAATTCCTAATTTTTTTTTACATAGTTCATTTGCTATTCAATCCGTTTATTTACTTTAGTTAGGTTTTCCTCCTATAAGTTTTATATATATATCATAACGAAAGGGTCGTATAATATTTTCAATCAACATAAGGTAACGATATAGGTCATATGGGTTCTTAAGTTTAGATATTTTCGTTATTTTACTTGGTGGATTCTATTCATAATCATCAAATTTATGGCTTATACCTTTTAACATAAGCCAATATTAATGCGGAGTGACGATTTATCAAATTTAATCTATAAATTTTCTATTAATGTTTCGATAAACCTATTCTTTTTAAGGTCTAAATTTTCGATAACACGTTGTTTCGCTGTTTTATACACAATATCGCCTAAAAAAAGGTATTATTTCTTTGTATACTTATGATGCAAATAGTATTACACTTTATAATTAATAGGTACAAGTTAAATATTAAAGTTTTATACCAAGTTTATTTTGAAAATACGTTCGGTACATTAGAAACTAGTGGACGCCTGCATCCTCTAATCTACATAAAGGTTTAATATAACGTATTATTCAAGCAGTTGAAAACTTTTTTTTATTTTTTTTTTTAAAAAAATTTTTATACCATAATCCGTTAAAAATCGGTGGCAGATTTCGTATATATTCGCGTGATTTACAGGCTATCAAACGTAAATTAACACTTTACGTTAATATTCAAACCGGTATTTATAGCGAAAATACAACGTTAGGTACTCATTTAAATTGTAGGTAATTTAGTCAAGATTGAATACTGGGTTTTCTTACCATATCCTAAGGAAATTACCCTTGACTTGTCATATAACCTATACTAAATCTTAATCTTAATCTTGTAAACTATACTCGATTTTTTTTAAAAAAAATGTTTAAACTATTTAATTACGTTAACGGCACCAATTATATAACCCCCCGTGATAAAAGGTTGTTAATTTCCGCTTAGTTACTTTTTTTAAAGAACTTAATTAGTATATTAATTATGTCTTTGGTACGTAGATTCAAGGAAAGCTTTCCGTTATACTTTTCCTTTTGAAATACCCATACCGTTATATACGTTCCTCCAGGATTATAATCACTATCGCTGTCTTTCGTTTTAGTATATATATATTTTTATGTAGTCGTTCAAGTTGTTAACTTTTCCTTAGCTTGTTAATAATTGGTTTTGGAGGGTTATATTGGCTAATCGTTCGAATTCTGAGGCCATGGACATTAAGATTCTTTATAAACTTAAAGGGCCCAAGGTGTCTTCTGTACGTCTTAACCTATATAACCCGGAAAGTTATGGAGCTGTTAGTAGTTTTTACCAATACGTTTAAATTAATAATATTCAAAATCCTATATAACCCATCTCATTTACCTGGCTCGCATTACCTAATGACTTTACTTCGAAATGAGAATAGTAAAACATTTATTGTTAAAGGTCTGTTCTTAATGTTAAAGGTATTATTAGTCTAATGGCGTGCAAATTTATTCCTTAGCTCTTTTAAAGTTTTTTTATGTATTATAATATGGTTTTAAATACTTAACGAGGGTGGCGACTTAGTTATTATACTTAAGTGGGTATTAAATAACAGTAAAGTTTGTATAAGTCTGTTGAGACTAATAATATCGTGAAGACTTTTTACTGCCATTTAAAGCCGTATTTCTTAGCATGTAAAGCTTTCGATTTCTAATGTAAGAATACCGTAAGCTGTTTGTAAAAGGGCATATGCCTGCTCGACTGTATCTATACCCTAGTAAATTTTAACAGAAACTTATTTATACTTTATCCTCATTAACTTAATATTACGTCAATCCTATCTTGTAGTAAAATTGATACCGATATCGGAAACTAATACGTCTGGAGTTCGAAGCTACGTCTTAATATACAAAGTACGTAATACCTCCTATATTTTATTTACCCTATTTATTTTCAGGAATTTAACGCCGTAAAAAACGGTAATGAAGGTTATAACGTATAATACTAATTTTCTGTTTAGGTAAAATATGTTTACGAAGATCTTCGAGCTAAAGTCTTGGTTTTTTTCAACGTAAACTTCGATTTTTAAAAAGCTTAGAAGTATATTTAACAATGGTAATAAAGCAGTTCAACTACCTTTTACTTTAGTAAATCCACATCTTTCTAACCATTTTTCTTTAAAACCTTTCAATGCTTATTCATTGTTTAGTGGTTAAACCTATAATTCACTTAATGAAGTTTTGCTTTCGTTAGGTTTTATATAATTGTCTTTGGCTTTTCGAGGTAAAAACGGAGATACCCTCAATTGAGATTAAGTGAAAACCTTTTTTTGAAATTAACTTATATTAGTTTGGTAAACTGAATATTAAAGTTAATGCCGAGACTTTTTATATTTTCAAGGTAAAAGAGAAAGGGGGTCAGGGATTTTAAGGTGTGGAAAACAATGAGGCTAATAACAGTTTTAATCGTCATCGATCCTAGTATAAATAGAATTTTCCCAGAGCTAAAGCCAACCTTAGCTCTACCAACATTCGTATCGCTAAGTTCGTAGAAGTATTAGTATCGTTTCGTAACCTAATGTATTATGAATAGCCTTTTATGAAGTACTGAGTCGCCACGGTATCTGGCACAATTTTCAAAGAAAATTATTGCGCGTAACGGTTTCGAATAGTAAAATGGTGTATACGGCTAGGTATTTTATTGTTATATTGTAGATAGGGGTCTTTACCTATCAGGCGGTACAAAAAGGTGTAGTCGATTAATTATTACGTTGCTTCCCGGCGAATGCTGGTGTTAGTATCTTTGTGTTAGCCGATATCCTTTAGATTGTTTTCCTACTTATTAATTTTCACTTTTTTTAAACTATATGACTTACTCTATGTAGTCCTATTTGAAGGTAAAGGGAAATTGCGCATAATATATCTCTTACTTTACTTTACGTTCGGCGGTAGTATAACGTGTTAATTAGTAGCACTGCTTGTCATAAATTAAATATCTTTTTATGTTTAATGTAAACTTGTTACCCAGTTTAAATACTATGAAGAAGAGGAATATTCTTTTTGGTAAGTTAAGGTCCGAACCTTTCATTAACTATACTAGTCGGACCTTCCCTACCATCGATTAATGTAGTATGAATGGAGATGGTCTTTTTCCTCGTTACTGAATTTCACAGCTTAGAGGAATGTACTAGTCGATTCGGAAACTCGAATAGTTATAATGGTTAACAAGGAATGTAATTGGCTAAAAAAAACTTTCGCATATGATATCAGTGTATTAAAAGGCGTTTTTCATTTTTTTTTTTTTTGTATCACATAACAGCTTGCTGAACCTGTTGGAATAAGGTATTTTAGTTATATTTATCGTTTTTCATTGCTCATTAGCAAGAAATTACGCTGTTAAGCATCTAATTGAAAAATTTTAAATTTCTTTTCAACTTTTTCTTGTAATCTAATATATAAAATCATTTAATAATATTCCAATCCGTGTGGTATTGGGTAAGATTAACATCGTACTCAAAATGGCGTTTGAGGCTATTATAGATTTCGTTGAAGGAGGAACAATTTGTTAGGTAGGGGAATTGGTAATCTTCGGCTTGTTTGGTAAGGATACTGGGAAATAGCGAGTATAAACCTGGTAATTAAACCTTTATCCGGCGATAAATATTGAAAGGTAGGCGAAATTTAATGTCGAGGAGGTTGTACAGCTTACCGTTATATTTATCCCTTTTCCTTTTATTCTTAACGAACATCGAAGTCACCTTATTATCCGTATTTATTATAGAAACTCATTGAGCAGGACAGGTAATGTACTAGTTATAGGAGCCTTTTATATCTTTTGGTTAGGGAAAAGATTAAAGTTATTATTGGTATTTGTAGGCCAGATAATTACTTTTGACTGAGTTTGGTAAGAAAGAGCCAGTAGTCGTGCCTATAGTAGCCTTGTGTATAAGGCAGGTCTTTCCTTGATTTGGTTGCTAAAACTAGACATATTGATAGGATAAGGGGAAATTAGCTTAATCGTTTTAGTCGCGAGGAACTTTGTAGTATTCTTCTTAATATTAATGGGTTCGAAGAGGTTTCTCTTTGATTGATTAATGTAAAGCGCCAACGTCGATACCTCTAGCCACGTAGGCAGCCGCTGCTTTACGTGTTTTACCACCGCTAAAAAAGTATTCCGCGTAATTACGTAGGGGTTTTAGACTATCGAGAAGTTTATTCGCGTTTTCATCGCTAGTATGTAAAAAGTATTAACTTAGTTACAGATAAAATAGAGGTTTTTTGAATCGCATATAGGAGTAGTAAGTTTTTTTAACAACTTTTCTTTTAGCCTCTAGGTTTTGATGGTATTCTTTAAACTAGGTTAGGTTAAATAAACATTTTTTCAACTTAGTAAGATTTTTTTTTGTCATGTAAATCCCTCGATATTTAAGTTCTTTCTTTGGCTTAAACTTAATAGTTTTTTGGATCATTTTTGACATGTTAATACTCCAATCGTTAAAAAACTTACGATATTTACACCAGATATGGTTACTACGGTCGATATTTTTGTCGCCATTTTACTTAACGATGTAATGGACGATAAAGTTAGTAAGGTGTTTTTCCGTTAGGTTTTTGTTAACAATTAGTACCTATAAGTTGTCGTCATAAAACTTAGTGAAATTTGATCCGAGGGCTTTCCCTTTTTCTATAAATTCCTGACTCAAAGTTATCTCTGTGGTTAGGCCTTTAAATGACGTTAAAGACGCGTAAGACAAGTAACATGGTAATCTTTGAGCGTAAGGACTTGGTATTTTGATGTGAAGTCGCATAGAAACTTGGCAACTTGGTGTTTGGTCGCGTAACGTCACTTTCTTGGCGTAACTTAGTGTTTTTTATTCAAAGCGGCGAACTAGATGATTGAAGCAAAGTAAAGAGTGAGAAAAGTAAAGTAAGTCAAAGGTTTAGTATAAAGGGTAAGATCGAAGGGCGTTGTTGGTAAAAAAAAGCGAAGATAGTTTATTATAGTTATTTGGCGTAGGTATTTAGTAGTTTTTCTATAGTAGTAATAATCGTTGTAGTACTAACTTAACCGTTTGCTAACTTGCTGAACTTTAAGACTTTTAACAGTTAATCTTAACATTTTTAGGAAGGATTAATGAAAAAATCGGTGGTTTTAGTAACGATACAGTCGTTACCTTTAAGATGCTATACAAACCGACGTAACTTAAAGGTCTTCTTTACCTACTACCTTAAATACCGACGTAACAGTAAGAGGTCTTTACGAAAATCTTTCATTTATCTTAGCAGCTGTTATTAACGTGGAGAGTAACCAGAAACTAGCTTTCTTTTTCTACTTAGACAATCTGTATTTAACCTAATAAGCACTGATCAGTGTTGGTAGGCCTTTATTGTTGCAACGTAGTAGAATCATTGTGGTCGAAGTAACTAGTGCTGCGTTAATATTGTTCATTGAGATGTGTAAGTTCTAAGTTTGGCAGACCGCTAGCCTATCTGCACACTAATTTGTATGGCCAAACGCTTTGGCCTGTACCTCACTTTGAAGTGAGTACTTACTTCACTGCACTTGTAGTGCAGTTCCACAAACTGGAGACAATTTGGCATTCAGTACAATCAACTTAACTGCAAGTAAAGTTGACTTGACTGTACTGCCTTTGACTACTATTCTAATACATACGTCTTTTAATTTCAAATAACAATTTGGACAACAAATAACTTTAAAACCTCTATATCCATGATGTTCATTATATTACTCTCATCGTTGGAATAGTATTGCATGCAGTGCAGTAGGTCAACTTTACTATCAGTCAAGTTGACTATACTGTGCAAGTGCATTCCTTTGTGCGGAATTATAGTATTGGGGGTAAGTCGACTGAAGTGCGCTGCACTTCACTCTAGGGCACGGGCCAAGAAATTGGCCATACAAATTATAGTGCAGACCGGCTAGCGGTCTGCCAAACCTAGAACAATACATCTATTACCTGACTACGGCAATACTACTGTTACTTCGAAGACCAATAGAATCGACAACTTTGTAACGTCTAAGGCCTACCAACACTAATTAGTGCTTGCCTACCTATTAGGTTAAGTACAAAAAAGCTGAGTAAAAGAAAAGACTACTTCTCGGTTGTTATGGTTTGTGGCTATAGCTGCTAGGGTAAAGGAAAGATTTTTGCGATGTGCCTCTATTAATCCTACGTTCGTTCCCAACGGCAGGAAAACAAATAATATTTTTTGGTTATATCATCCTCCAACTGCAATTTAGAAGTAAGCAACGATATCGCTACTGGAAAACACCAAGAAATCTTTATTGTTCCATCATAAAAAAAACGTTGAGATTGATTGTCAGAAGTCTCAAAGTTTATCAAGTTAATAAATGGCTAAGTTAGTACTTCTGCGGATGCTATTACTGTAAGAAAAACGATTAAATCCCCACGCCAAACAACTACAACAAATAACCTTCGCATTCTACTACTAACAACGACCTTCTAACTTATACTCTACATCAAGCATTTGCCTATATTTTACTCTTTTTACTTACCACGTTACTTGAATCGTAGACTTCGCTACTTTGAGCGAAAATACCAAGTCACATCGAGAAAGCTACGTTACGCGACCTTATACCAAGTTACCAAGTTTAAACACAATTTTACGCTAAAACACCAAGACTCCATGCCCAATATGACCAAGTTCCTCGCTTTACACTCCTGCCAAGATATTTGCCTCTATCGTCTATTTTAAAGTAATTATCGACCTTACTCGGAAAGAAGTAATTAAGGTCTTCTGATATATTTTTACGAAGTTTTACGACGATCACCTTTTGGCGCTGGATATTAACAAAAAATCAACCGAAAAACACCTTACTAATTTGGTTGGATATTTTATGATTAAGTATAATTATAGCTATGACCTTAAACGCACCGTTATTAAATACGGCGAGTTTTTCAACGACTAGATAATTAATACATGAAAACCGATTTAAAAAGGGATTGAGTTAAGACTTAAATTCGAATTAGAGAAACAAGGGATTTTCGTTTTAATATAAGACGCCATAACGTTAGCCTAAGCCTTCATCGATTTGGTTCAACTTAACGAATACCCTTAAAATCCACGACCAAAACGAAAGGGTGTTAAGAGACCTTACCGCCTTTATACGCGATTTAATATACTTTTAACTTATCTGTAACTAAGTTAGGCCACTTTTTATACTGTTGATAAGGAACTAATTAACTTGTTCGATAGTTTAGTTGCTTTACGTAACAGCGAAGAATACGCTTTTTACGGTGGAAAAATACGTAAAGTAAAGGCCGTTAACATAGCTAATGGTATTAATGTTAACGCACTATACTATTGAATTAAACATAATCCTTATGCTTTTCAAAAATTTTAAGTACATATCGCCCTTAATCAATTTAATCGCTAAGACCCTTCAAAACCTTTTCCCTTTGAATTCACATATGTATGCGAACCTACCATAGGTTCTATAATAAGACTTTACCCTTTAAACTAGGCAACTAGAAATTTCCCCTAACGCCGTATTTCAGACACTTTAAGGCTTCAACCACTAGAGAACACTATTTAAAGCTTGGATAATTATCGCGACCTTCCTCCAAGACCTGATAAAATAGTTAACATTAATTATAAACTTATAAAAGATTGCGTTCAAATCTTGGACAATACATAAAAGTATAATGAAAAGCTTTACAATTACATCGACACCAAAAAAATTCCCTTTCTAAATATCTATAAGTGGATGGCGGTTTTGCTCTTTGGTTATCACTTATTGCTTTCCAGAATCCTTATAAGTTACGCCAAGGATTATTACTTAACCTTTTTAACGAGTGTTACCACGTTTCGCGAGATTTATAATAGTATCAAAGTACATTTTGAATACAATATCTACCTCACGTAATATTATAGAAACTAGGCTATTATAAGGTAGATTATAATAATAGCAAAGAAACAAAGGAAGATTTACTTGTGGATATTCTGAATTCAATACTTGACAAGTAAATAATATGTTAAAAGGTAATGGGATAGGCTTACGCTGGTGATGTTTCACTTTGAAAATAGGTATGAGTAGTGTTTAAGGGCGTTAGTAAATTAAAATAAGCGCTATAAAGCCTAAATACCACCTGTAAAGTCTTCTTCGGCCAATTACCTTGCTCTTTGACCACCGTAATAAAGCGTATACCAAACTCGTTTCGTATATAATCCTGAGCCGATAATTTTCTTAAAGTAGACAAAGAAAACCTTACAGTTGTTAATTACTACAACCATAAGTACCGGGGCCTATAACGCCTAAATTTAGGTCTATAAACTTTAGTTTTAAATTAAAAGTAACATTTACGATCATGTTAATAGGGTTAATATTTAAGCGAAACTACTAACCGTTAGTACTATCGTCGTAATAGTGGCAAAAATTGTTAGATTTAAAACAAGTTTGGCTGTTAGTTAACTTAATATCTTTTTCCAAACGTAACAACAAAAAGACAGTATATTACGTGTAATATAGTATTACTTATGAAAAGCATTACATAAATTTAATCGTAAACTTAAAAGGAAATGAGCCAATTAATAACGTTAACGCCCTTAAATAAGTTAAATAATAAGAAAAAGTTACTTTTTCAATACGGCTTAATAACTAGCTTACCACGTTTTCATGTACCGTCTAAGTAATTAAAAACCGTTAATATTATCTTAACCAAGCTCCTAATTCCCTTGTAAACCTTTATCTTACGCGATGGTTACGTGAACTATAAGTTTTCAAGAATTATACTAGATATAGTGATAATAACGTATTAAACAGGAAGAAATTCGTATTATGTAGTATTGCGAAGGAAAAGTATTATAGCTACTAAAATTAATTGTTACGATACGGGTAAGGTTATAGTTAACTTTAGCCTATGCAAATAATTATCGTTATTAAAAAAAAACGGTAATTTAAATTGTTATAAAAACGATTACGTTTTTTATCCTTGAGTCTCTTACCCCTTTTTTGCTTTATTTGAAAGATTTGAAAACTCTCGGTGTTAACGTTAAAGTTTACTTAAAATAGCTGTTTAAAAACAGTAAGAGGTTTTCATTCGCCCTTAAGTGTGAGTACTTATAGTTTTATCTTTAAGGCCGAAAAGCAGCAGTATTAAGCCTAATAAAGCCGGAAATACGTTAACTACATAATTATTTCAATTATTTAACCGTTAACAGGTTTAATATGGTTTTAAAGTTAGTAAAATATAACTATATAAAATACTAGGTCCTAAAATTCAATAAAAGACTTTGTTATTACTACCAAACGAATACCTAAGCCTCTAGAAGACTTAAGTTTACGTACAAATAATAAGTATTTAAACTGTGAGATTTTATTCAATGTGTTAAACTTTAATAATAAGCCTTTCTTTTACGTCATCGATTATATAACCTCTTTTTATGGAGTTCAGTTTTTAAAATCCCTTTGAACAAATGATACCTGGTAAACATGAAAGATGTTATGAGTTAACACATAATTAGGCCCACTTAACGTCGTCGTCCAGGATACCTGTATCAACTTTATAAAAGCGGAGTGTTAGAAAGATATTAATATAATAGGTATTTAGTATAAGTAGGTACCTTTAAAAACCCACTTGATTATTGGAAAGGTTAAAATGGTATACGCCCTATTTCGCCGAACGTAGAATATCCTTACATTGAAAATCGGAAGCTTTACGAATTCAGAGGTTACGGCTACATATGGTAGTAAAAGGTCTAAATTATATTGTAAGATTAAACAACTTAGTGCTAACGTTTTTAGTACTTGGAGCTTACTCACGCTTAACAAGTGAATATCCACTCTCAAAAAATAATTAAAAAAGTGTTATTAACTATAGTAAAGCTTTGATGGAATTACGAAGAGAATTGACACGCTGCTGAATTAATAATGTTTTTAATACTAGGAAAGATCCATTTACGATCGACGTAATTACTTTGTCGTTACAAAGTAAAGTTCCAATATAACAGGAGCCAGATATATGAAAAGGGTTATACGGGATATTAAGTATCGTAAACTCCAAAGTAATTATTTAAATTTCTAACGGTCCTATATCCTTTCGAACTACCTAGGTCAAACCTTATGTTAGGGGTATTAAAGATAAAGACCCTTAATCCTTTGAAGAAAATCGACCAAGTAAATAAGATCCTTTTCCACCTATTATTAACAAATTCATAAAATGTAACCAGCGCTGGAAACCTTCGGAAAAAACGAAAATATTAAAAAAGAGTAATAGATACCGTGCCGTATTCAAAGGACAATTTAAATAAATAGGAAAGAAATTGAAATGAAAACTTGGTATTAAAACTAAGAGTATAAAGGATTATTAAATTATCCAGCAACCCTTTTCAGCAAAGCGACAAGCTCGAGATTAACGTCTTGTCAATTCGAAGAGTTATATAATTTATACTGAATATTAACTTTAACCTTTGAAACCTTAACGTAATGATCTTTATGTTCGGAATCATTTACAAAGTTGAGGGTATGACCACGGGGAGGCTGTATTAATAGTCACGATTAACTGTTCAAGGATACGAAGATAAAGGTAAGGACTGAATCTTTACGTAATCGTTAATAATTTAAAAGATTAGTTAACGCTTGGTGACTACCTTAACAGTACTTTTTTTTAGCTCGAACTAAAATTAAATTCATACTTCATAGCCGTAACATTGCGTAAGCTAAAATATAGTTAATAAAGGATTTGTAAAAAATTGTATTACTTAAACCATTGTACGAGTTACGTATTATTTACCTTTTAAAAACGGTAATACAAAATATGAAACCATTATATGTATTGGTTAAATTATGTTTTTATTAAATACTAACTGATTCGTTGTATTATAAATCCTTGTTAGCGATAAAAATCTTAATATATAATACATATTTACTGGTAACGTAAGAAAAAGACTCAGGTATAGAAGGTATAGAAATGATAGATACCCTTTTCGTGTAAACGGCTAAGTTTATAGCACTAAAACAACAAACGATCGGAGATTTTAAAATCTGGAATTATAAGCCGGTAACGATATTGACAGAAAAGAATGAACTTAAATTTAATAAATCATCAATTCGTATACTTGGGAGTCATACCGATCTAAACTTTCTCTAAAAGAGTTATGGCGTTATTTTCACCATAATCGATAAGTCTAATAAGGTTAAGGCTTAATAGTATTAGAAATAGCATACATTAGGTAACTATATTGCTATCTTATACTAAATGAAGTCTTTTACACTTTTTTCATTACCATATAAGTATAAATACCAAGTGATAAAAACTTTGACCAACGAAACGAAAAGTTAAAATAGTAAAAGCAAAATCTGAACCGCAGGATCAATATAGTTTTAATCGACCTTTCGAGGCTAAATGAATTTTTTTACAAATAGTTTTTTTACAAATACTACCGACTTATTTTTATTATTCGGTTGTTCAATAACCTTAGTTATCGAGTATTAGCGAAAAGGTTTGTTAAAAATTGTTGGTACTTTAGTTTAGTGGTTTTCCGTTAAGTATAAAAGGATTATATGAAGCGTGTTGACATCGAAAGATTATATTATAATGGCGGGCTTTAACGTAGGCATAACTTTTTAGGAAACCCTTAATCTCATTACCAAGTAGTTATGGATTTATCCTATCTAAGTAGTGATTTAAACCTATTTAAGGAGATATTTTGAATGCCTTTTAAAACTCGGAACTATTAGTGACAAGCGTTTGATAATCGACGTAATAACACTTCTTAAAGTCTACGAAGGGAGGGAGATAAAGGATTTCCAATGAATCGATAGCAAAGACAACTTCGCGAATGCCATGATGAATGTGATGCCAAATAAAGCCTTGCAAAGGTTTTTGGAAAGCAAAAAGTTGATTGTACGTATCGAGTGCTACGTGAATAGACCGTTCGGAAAGCCCAAGGCACATAACGACGGATATGAATATTCTAATAAACTGGAAGATTTCCAGTGGATTAATAATGATAATCTGTTTAAGTGGCATAGCTTTGGTAAAGGCTTGCTAAAAGATGTAAAGGAGAATTTTTTGAAAAAGTTGTTATACTTGAACCTCGAACCGGTGGAGTAATTAAGGCTAAGTAGAATTAATTGACATGCAAGTATATAAAATTTAGTATAAAACTCAAATGGAATTAACAGGGGTCTAGCTAGTTAATGAAGAGGTAATTCAGTGGTAACCGGAAAAGAGTGGTCAGCTACACTGGCGTATACGCACAAACTAAAAAGCCGCCAGTGTTGGAATTGTATTACATACAGTGCAGTAAGTTAACTTTACTGTTAGTAAATTTAACCCTAATGCTAGTGGATTGCTTTGCGAGGACTTAACGAATCGAGTATAAGTCGAGTGAAGTACGTTGCAATTTACGTTGGGTCACAGGCCAAATAATTGGTAATATAAATTACAATGCAGACCGGCTAGCGGTCGGCCAAACCTAGAACAATATATTCACCACCTGACTACTGCAATACTGCTGTTACTTCGAAGACTATTTGAATCGTCAACTTTGCAACATCCAAGGCTTATGAACACTCATTTTTGTTTAAATCGATATTGAAATTCCTAAAATCGATTTATTCTCCTTCATTTTTGGATAGAACCCAATCAAACGATTCGGAATTACATTCGTACATTAGTTTGAATATGATTTATCACTTATGAATGTTAATAATTATTTTATTACCGAATAACCGACTAACTACGACCGATATTCCTTTAGGTATCCTACTTTCACCCAGCAGCGCCCCCTATATAGCCACTATAATATGACTCTCGCTAATGGAAAGTTACATATGCCGGCGGGAAGGCGCGCAACCTGAGTATCCTCGCCTTATAGCAACCACTACCGTATTGCATTCCGCGCTTATATATTCTATCCAGTTATCTATTGAGTTTTTGAATTCCAATCTCTTCTGGTTTTACTATCATAACACTGAGGTAATGGTACTGAATCTAATGGAGTCGGAATTTAGTTGATTACATTAACGGTTTTACTATATAGTAATTGACGAACTGTATTACATTTTCAAGTCAACTAGTTATTGAAATTAAAACTTTATCTTTTTATTCTTTACTATCACTAGGCATTGTGAAGTGACTCAGCCATATATGTCACCTATGACGGTCAGTTACTGTCTATTATCCTCTATGGAGAAAGAGAGAAGAAGGAACCTTTGCTATGGAGATGCTACAGGGTATGTTTAAGGGGTGGTCCGGTTACGTGAAAGAACAAATCCAGAGAATTGTAAGAGTATAGAAACCACTAAGGCTTGATCCCTGGTGAATACCATCCCAATCACCAGCTTATAACTTTACAACCGACGTATACCTATCTTTGTACTCTCCTCCGCCTTTTTTTTTATAGGTTATATCTACGGATAAAAAACCTGCTAGCCTTTTTGACCAACGTGAGTTCAACCGTTTACTATTACCGCTCAATTTACGTGGGTTAACCACTATACTGCTATTACTGACCATTATAACTCGTGTAGGTTGAGCTTGCTATTACTTTACTTAAACAGAATAGGTGAACTAGTATATTACTATTACTATTGCTACTAGACATGCTAAATAACGTTGGTTATACCAACTGTTACCTTAACTTATTATACGTGAATTATTTGACATATGGTTGAAAAGTTGTAAGATTGTGGGTTTAAATGATTCGGTAACTAATAAAGAAAAAAAAACAATTAAATTTTCCGGCGAGTTAAGCTGAATCACTCATCATTATCCTTAACAAAATTTCAATTGGACTTGAAAACGTCGATGGCCTTTTTATTGAAAAAGTTCGAAAATTATTTCGTAGTTAGGTGTACGTATCCCACTGATTAAACGAAATATTATCTCTCTAAAAAATACCAATACGGAGACGGCATATTCAAGGCTTCCTCTAGTTTCGGAAGATACACTTGACAAAAAATTCAGTTAATGTATAGTTATCATTACCTATAATATCGATAGCGAATAATTAATGGTTATGGACTTGATAGCTTAAAAACGAATTAAAAACGGTTTGTACAAGTTAATCAACAAAAAAGAAAAGGTTTTTTCAACCGAAAATATTGAATTCAACGACAAGAATCTATGACACGTATATTGAGGTTTTCTTTCATAAAACTAGGTTATATTTTTTCGGCAACTATTTCAACTTTTAGTTTTTACGCCCAAGTTAAACGTCATCGCTAGCTCTAAACCGTGGAAAGGAAATCATTATCTATTCACGGCTTCCTCATTACCATATTACGAAGCCTTAATTGCAGCATATTCAATTTACGTAACATCAGAACTATATCAGACAATTATTTCTTCTTTTACTGTAACTCCATCGCTAAAATATATAAATGTTGGATAAGGCATACAAGGTCGATATAATAAATATATATAACAAAAGCCAAATAAATTTAATGATAAGAATATTATAATCATTTAACCAGAGCTGATAGACGGGTAATAAAAGACTTGAATCGAATGAAATAAATAATAAAAAACATAAGAACGATAAACCCTCTTAATTAAAACGCTTAATACCATTATCTGTTTCGGGGTATAATATGATAATGAGATATTATTTAACCATCATTAAGTTTTAAATGCGTTTTTAAACTCAGTTGATCCAATTTCAACCTCGATAGTTAATAATGATGCAAAAGAACTTGTAAAATCGCTACTAATAACTGAAAACCGGATTCGCATAATCTTCAACATTGACAATATTTATTAATATTCGAATACTAACCCCATTCCAACAATCTGTAATATTCATAAGATAAAATAAGTTAGTAACTTGATTTCTAACGAAACAAAGTATAAAGTTTCTGAAATGTCCACTTTAAAACCACCCCAGAATCGGTATAGATTTGAATATTTCCTTACGACGATATTTCTAATATCTAACTCACCTAAAAATATTGCATTTCACCGTATAACCTAAATTGAAAATATCTCAGTTAAAATGAAGATCATATATTTACAGTCTACGCAACCGGTAAAGAGTACATTGTGTACAATTAAAAATGAACGCGATAATACAAAACTTGTGAATAACAGTCCATTTACTTCTTCGAAATCCCAAAATATTTTCGTTTTCTGTTATATATTACCCAATAAAAACCTTCATTATGTTGTTATCATTAACACTAATATAAATAAATAAGTTCCGGTCATCTCTACCTACTGTACGAATGACACGTGGGTAAATAACATTCAGGGCTATAACGACGTTACAACTACTCTAAAGATAGACACTAGTCAAAATTTTGTAACCTCTGGAATAAAATCTTCTGTAATAGTAAACTTGTAAACGTATATATTCAAAGGCAATATTGAATAAATGTATAAATGGCAAATAAATTATTGTTCTCTGGTTGAAATGCGGTTGTTGCAAAAGCTTTGAAAAATATCCTGGTTTCATTGGAATAGTATATAGATTCCAATATCATTAGCCCTTTTTGTTGTAATAGGCGTCCAATGCAGTTCAGACAAATTAACTTTACTTGCAGTCAAGTTGATTGATACTGGCTGTGAAATTGGCTACAGTTTGTGGGACTAAACTTCAAGTGTTTTGCAGTAGGTTCCCCCATCAATGATGGGAATAGTTCAAAGCTTTTGGCCATACAAATTAGGGTGCAGACTAGCTAGCGGTCTGCCAAACTCAGAACTTACATCACAATCAACCATATCAACGTAGTACTAATTACTTTGATCACAGTGGTTCAAATTGACTACTTTATAAATATGAAGGCCTACTAAAAACTAATAAGTGCTTATTAGGCTAAGCAAAGATTGGCTAAGTAGAAGAAGAAGTTGCTTTCCGGTGGTTACGCTTTGATTGGACAAGGTAAAGGAAATTTTCTTTCAAAAGGCTCCTATTCATTATGAAGTTGTTTACGGTAATAAGTATAGAAGATTTATAGGCTGTGAATTTATTCGCAGCAGTCCCTAAGTAAGCGATGGTATCGCTATTTAAAACATCAATAAATCTCCATTGATCTTTTTTGAAGGTGTCTAGATTGTCCGCCTCAAATTCTTAAAGATTACCAAGCCGAAAAGTTGGCAAACATATAAGTTAATACTATTGTGGCTACTATTACAGGTATATCTATTACTGAAAATTGCAAAAACGATTAAGCTCCATAACCTTTAACCTATACTAATATCAACGGAAAAACAACGACCAACTACTTTAAACCATTCTTTTTCCTACTACACTTTTCAATCTTTGTTATAATTGCTTCAAAACTCGTTGGAATTAATACCATTACCGACCCTAAAAAGATGCAAGCGATCAGAACCCTCGGCATTATATTCGCAAAACACTACGATGAAGACCTCTGGTTTACCGATGTTATGGAAGACTTAACCCCTAAACACCTTATTAACGTCATCAGCCACCTTATTCTCGATTTAGATCATGAAGGATTTGACAACAGACCTAATTCATTTAATAATATTTGAAAAAAGTTTGGGCACTAGACTTTAAACACGTGGAAGCGAATAGAAAGCTAGACTAAGACTATGATAAAAATCAAAATGTATAACTGGGGCGTTAAGCTCCCTCCAAAAAAAGTAAAGGAATGTAATCTGACAGATTGACCCTTTGAATACGCTACTAACATTGACCTCGAATGTATTTATGAAGATAAAAGCAAAGGAAAATGCATTTTTGGCGACATTATCCCTTAACGTTCTTATATGCAATCGAAAAAACCTGCCCAAGTCCAGATAAATTCCTTAAACCCTTCTACGTAAGATCGACAGTATAATGTTATTAGTCGTACAGAGTTGATTAAGCTACATGCTTTAAGCTCTTAAGTCCATCAGTCAATTAAATAGGAACCTCGATGTACCCCTTAATATTAATAGAATTATTATTAAGTTTGCGGAAACCCTTAAACTCATTTCCATTAAATCCATTAACACGCTTAGTTTCAATAGCTAAACTCAAGACTAATTGACTTTATACGTAAGTATATTGTATGTACGATGATTGACTTTTCCCCTTCATAACCCGCTAGAGATAATCATTCCTACTACTAATACCAGCAACCTTGAATTTTTTTCTAGTCAAAAGATCTGAAAGTTACATTCGAGTGGTACATTTCCTTTACACCTTAACGTATTCCTATATTAGATATGGCTTGCATGATAATTACTACGTTAGTTAATACCTGGAGATAAAAGAAAAAGTATAAAGTCAAACCTTATAACCTTTTCAACGTCAAGTTGCTCCTGATTCTCAATATAATTCGTTTTATAGGTGTTAAATTGCCAGGTTTATACTCACTATGTCCTAGTATCTTTACCAGCTAAACCGGGAATAATTACTCCGGTACCTATAATTTTTTTTCTTTTCGCGAAATCTATAATAGCCTAAAGAGATATTTCGAATAGGATATTACTTTCACCATTTACCATACCGACTGAAACAATATTAAGTAGTTTTTCACGATATATCACAAAAAGAGAGTCGGAAAGCAAGAAAAAAAAAATTAATTAGATTATTAATAGGTTGAAGTTTTGCCATTAAGCAATATGGAACGTAAACGCTAGCGAATGTACCCTACGTTAGTGTATTCGACAGTCTGTAACGGATTATAAAGAGTTTTAATACACCTTTTAATGCTCAGATACCACTTGCAAAGAGTTTTTTGAGTCAATTACGTTTCTCATTAGCTTTCGTAACAGCTTAAGTTTCCGGCTAGAATGGTATATTCCCCTAAGTTTCGGATTCTACTAATGATGAGAAAGATTCCATTAAGACGTATTATATTAATCGGAAGTATTGAAAGCCAGGCTTATATTTATAACAAAAGGCTCGGTTTTGGGAAAAGGATCACGACGAATGTTATTCCTCTTCCTTCAAGTTTTTCAATCAGTTAAATAAGTTTTTTTTCAATACCAAGTGATGTTGGATTTACAGAAAATAAGGCTATTAGTCCAAACGTCACACTATCTCTGAATTGGAAGATAAGCTTGTGAGTAATTACATGCAATTCCACATTATTCCCATAAATGATAACGTTAATACCATTCACAACCGTAAAGGTATTGAAATTAAGGAGGAGGAAAATAAGTTCAAGTCTATTAGCTGACATATAGATACCAACACCGGCCTGTAAACGATTCAATAACTCGCTAACTACACCTTTTTATATCTCTTTATAGGTAAAGACCTTCAACACCAACATAGTAGTAAAGAAACTGGTTTTTAATTACTTTTTACTATCTAAAATCGTTACACGAAGCAGAGTTTTTAAAGAATTAAGCCGGATACAGGGGCAGCTCATAACTTAAACAAAGGCTATTGATAATGCTTCGCGTTGAGAAAGGATACTAATACTGCCACGAAACTTGATTACACAGATATTAGCAATTATAAGATCAACTTTAGCCCTAGAAAAGAGTTATCTTTACTGGAGTCGACAACGGTCAAAATGATTATTAGCCGTATTATTTTCCACATCGTGGAATGCCTCACCATTTGCCTCCTGTACTTTAAATATATAAAACACCTCGACGTTAACGTTAATATTGAAAGTGATAAATTAATACAAGTCAAAGCCGACAAAGGGTTTTTATTTAACATTAAGTAGAAGCACTTGAGATTTTACTTCTTATTATTCAAGATAATAAAATTAAACTTAACGAAGGCGAAACTTTGTTAAATATATCGTAGGTTTAATTATCCAGAGACTTACAGGCGTTATAATGTTATGACCCAAGGACCAACTGTAGGCAATGAAACAAGACAGCGGTCGGCTGCGCCATTAAGAGCCTGATGTTCAACATATCAAGCGGGGAACATCTCTTATGTCAGCCACCCAGGGTTAGGGTTAATGCACGGACGTATAGGATATGTTGGATATGTTGCTATCTAAGCTATCTAGTACTGAAGATAGTATGATGGTACAGATATATAAGGACACGGTCATCACCACACAGATAGTATTTGCTTCATAGTTCTTTACTTGTCAATCTAAGTATTCAGTCTCAATGTATTCTGAATAGCCTCACGGCTTTTTATCATTACTTGCACGGTTGCGATATTGTTCACTCAGCACCTCTGCTACCTTCTTTGTAATATAAACCCTCTGATACATTCTATATACTTACGGGTATTTGGTGTGATTATTATATATAAGGTCTTACACGCAACTGGTTACGAATATGTAGACTCTTTAACGCTGAAAGTAATTAAAAGTATTTATTATCATAGCTTAAGAAACTTGTAAGCCTATTTAAGAATTATATTCACGTCCATGGAAAATTAACACTTTGACTCGGAAATCGTCATGAACATATTCTAACTAAACAACAAAGTATTACTATACGTTATAAACTCCACTACGAACTTTTACGGCGTAGAGGTGTTTGAATATATTACGGCAGACAAAACCTGTGAATACTATGCGATTTGAAAATTAACTCGTATCTTAGGCTACTAAAAGTGCTAATCCACGACACCGGAACCAACTTTATTACGATGGAATTACAAGCCAACTCCATATTAATAGGTATTTATATAAATAAGTCTTCTTTACGGTTAATTATATTATTAGTAAGATTCAAAAGGTATATACCTTTTTATAAAAGGCTTATGATAACTTTGAATTGCAAATGGAAAGCTTTATAATTTAACAACATAACTTCAAATAGCGGTAAATGTTCTTAACGATATTCTTGGCTTTAACGGACTAATACCAATTTTTCTAGTATTTGAGACCTACCTACCTATGAAAAAAAAGTCACCGCATCCGCAAAAACCCAAAACCGTGCTGTAACAAATAACAAAACCTCAAAGAAATCAAGGAAGGAATTGACCCACTGGCAGGTTAATAATGATTTTAATAATAGGAACACACTATTAATAACAAATGTATAATCACTCCCTCTTTAAAGTAAAGTCCTTATGTAATGCGAGCCTAACAAATAATACAAGCCGTATGATATTTTAAGTATTACCAATTTCAACGTACTAGTTAAAAATGCTAACAGCCTTATAAATGTTCTAGTTATATAGGTTAAGCTATATCGGAAACCTCTTACGTTTAATAAATATGTTAATATAGACAGGCTCTAGATCGAACTAATTAATTAACATAATCTTTTCAAGCCAACCATTAACAAGTTAATAAGCCGTTGATAGTTTACACAACCACCTAAAAGGATAATATATCCTAAATTAGAGGACGGCAATGGGAACTATAGGCCTGGAAGAACGTATATAACGTCGTATATATTTCAAAAGGAATATTCTAACAGAAACCTTACCGTTAATTACGTACAAAAGGTATTATTAATATAGTAGGTACGACTTTTAAGGACATTTACTAAGTAAAAATTAACGGCTTTTTTTACGGGAGGTTATAATATTTGTACTGTTAAATAAATTTGAAGGTTCAAAAGAGTCGTAGATAATTGACGAGGTTAAAAGCCTGATTATGGACCGGTCATACCCAAATTCCAATCGTTTAAGAATTCTGGTAATAAAGGTTGATAAGAAATGCTTAATTCATCTCTTAAAATCCAGAAAACCAGCCAAAGTTTAATCGTATTAATAATTGGAAATTTAATAGAAAACGTAAAAGGTCAGTTTACATTTAATAGCTGGGATATCATGTAAGCGTACACTTAATCTGCTACCGATATTCAATGAATGATATTATTAGAATTACACAAAAATTGATGAGGTAAGTTTCACGCTAGTATAATCATTCATTATATTAAACGTTTATACGAATTGAGAGAAGAATTAGTTCACTATTTCATAAACTTACCAAACGTATTTTCAAAATAAGATATATGAAAAGAGTTTAACATTGAACTCGTATTTGTTATTTATAAAAGGCAAAAATGTCGGTATCATAGGTATTTAAAATAACAATACCTTTTTTTATTATATTGTGTTCATGAAAGTGAAATAGCTCGTTATGGTGAAATTAGGCTATTAAAAGCGTCAGCCAATCGAAACGCTAGTTAATGGTACATAACTTTACTTTAATGAATCCTTAATCCGTATCTAGAGTATTAAGGTTAAAAACGGCATTTATATTAGCTTACGTTAAGACGGGTATGTTTTTCGCCTTACCATTATCGATAAGGCCGATGGGGAAAGATTACGGAAATACCTTAAACAAAGAGCTCTTACAGCTTAAACATCTACGGTGTACTAATCGGAAATATCGTACGATCATTTTATTATGGAACCCGATTAGAATTTATGGGATAAAGATTTTGAAAAGCTTAATGATCTTTTCGAGTGGCAAATACCCTATGCAAATAAATTAATTTATATGGTTTTTGTAAATTTGACGAAGGCGAAGTTAATCCTCTTTACGATTGGCTTATTTACTAATGATACCAATTGAATATTATAAATCAGCTTCCTAATAATTCTCGTCAACGAGGATATGTTTACAAAGCAATATATTATGACGAAAAACCTTATATTTTAGATATCCGTCCAATACACACGTATCAATTCAAGCGTATTGGTTTTGAAAGTTTACGGTATAGAGATAGTCTTTAATATCAGTGTCATAACTGACAGCTTATTAAGCGGTTTTACTTAATAGCTAGGATTGCCTCTGATACCTATGGTGGAGAATATTAACTCCCGAAGCTTTGATAAATGGTTTTCAAATCTAGGTATGACGAGTGAAAAACGCTCAATGATAAATATAATAACTTTAGAGGATATATAAGAAACCAGGAAATCGATGAGTTTAGGTGTATTGACGTTGAAGATAACATTATTAACGATATAAATAAGGCTACGTCTAATGGAGTACTAGAAAGGTTTTTATATAGCAATACGTTAACTATAAGAATCTAAGGCTATGTAAACCGACCAGTACGTAAAGTCAAGAAATAAGGTGGCCCTGACAAACTGGAGAACTGCTAGGGTAGTAAAGTTAATAACAAAGGTAGTAATAGCAGTGGTATAAAATACTAGCAAAAAATACGTAATTAATAGCGTAGTTGATTTACATAAGTTTGTAGCGAAAAGTCCGTACACGAGAATCAAGGAACAAAGGTCTCTAAGTGGTAGAGTAAAAGGGCTACGAAGGGCCGTAGTTAGGGTTGATTCCAAGACAAAGTAACCGGAATTTACAGGGGTCTGATTTGTTGTTGGATTAAAGATTAAAGAGAGATCTCGGAGGTTACCACGAATTGATAGCAAGCCTCGCTGGCGTGCAGGCACAAAAAAAAGCCGCTAGTGGTGAAATAGCAGTCAAGTATAGTATATACAAGTAAATTTTCCTTGCGTTAAAGTTGGTTGTACTGGCTGCAAAATTGGCTGCAACTTATGGGACTGTATTGAAAGTGTAGTGCAGTAGGTGCCCACTTCAAAGTGAGGTATAGGCCAAAGCGTTTAGGTATACATATTACTGTGCAGACCGGCTAGCGGTCTGGCAAACTTAAAGCTTACATCTCAATCAACAATATCAATGCATCACCAGTTACTTCGACCATAGTGAGATGAATCGACTACGTTGCAACGTTTAATACCTCCCAACACCTTTATCATTAATTAACGTGAAACGATATTATAAACGATTTTTTAATGATCAGACCTATAGTTAGAAACTCGTCGGATAATTATAAAGTATTACAAAAATTTATAATACATTGGAATAGTAAACAAACGGGTAGTACCCAATAATCTTACGTTTTATATTTTCAAAATAATTCATAATCCGTAGTAATGACTTGTCGTTAATTTTGTAATTATATTCCATAATTTGTCGATCAAGAAGGTAAACCCTTCTAAAGGCTACTATAGTATTCTTCTTGTTCAAGTTAAAAGTTTCTGAGAACATTTCCGAAACAATTGATTTTGAAAACAGTTTCCAGTGGAAGTTAAATTGGGCGGAAACTGATTTGAAGAAGAATGAAAGTTGAGACCGCTCGACAACAACTTCTTTCCCGGGACGCCAACGAAAATCCGCACTTGTTTTAATTATATGAATTGAAGGGTAGGCGGTTATGAAGTAATACCGATTAAATTGACAGTAAAAATTTGCAAAGCCTAAAGAGAAACCTATACTTCTAATATTAACGTAATAGCCGACAATTACCATATAAAATGCAACTTTCACGAGTATATATGGCTTTCCATTGCCATTGTAATAATGAATTCCAAATATTTAACTATTTAAACACAAAAATCAGACTTGAATATATAAAGGGTTATATTAAGAGTGTTTATGACACGCGGTACTTATTTAACATGAATGGTATAGTCGTTCAAAGTACTATTATAAGAGAACGGAATATCTTAGTGATAAGCAAAATAGGAAATGAAGAAAAGAGGGAATAGCTAATTATTAATTTATTGTTGAAATGAAGCCGATATATAGAAAAACGTCGAAATAAGAACCAAACTATTCAAAAAGTTGAGCCCATGTACAGAAGGTAGCATTTTACTCTTCGCCTTTTTGAATATATATTCTGAATAAACCGGTATTCATAACACATTCAATAAATTACTTAAACCATAAAACATTCATAAGTGTTTCTTTTATCAGGTGGCAGGGGTAATATTCGGGTTCTGGAATAATATAAAGTGTGCGGTAATTGACATAAAAACAAAAGCGGTCTCGCGGTTTTTTTTTTAGGTAGGATATAGCGGAAAACGCTGAAAAAGTTACTCGTACAAATATAGCTTTTATTAAAGAGTTCGAATGACGTATTTCATACCCTCAAAAGTTAATTTCGTAATATACTGTATAATGATTTGCCATGTACTTTAAATGGTTTGCCGTTGTGGTCATTTTGAATACCGATTTTATAGTCAGTATCGAACCAATAGGAAAACAAGTTATCTCCTAAAGGTTTTTCCAATAAATATGGGAGTTTTGGAAGGTATTGGGGAGTTTATCGTATACGGAAACATTTGGTTTTATGGCCAACAACTTATTGATTAATTTTGGAAGTCTAGCGACAAATCATGTAGTAATAACAAGGTCTTTTTGAGCCTACATAATCGTTGGAATAGTAATATATGCAGTAAAATAGGACAACTTTACTTACAGTCAAATTGACTGAACTGCAATTTGAGTGTACTTTTTGTGTGTACTTACTGCATTGGGTGTAAGTCAACTGCAATACATTGCATTGCATATTGAGGCACGGGCCCAACGATTCGCTATACAAATTACTGTGCAAACCTGCTAGTGGTCTGCCAATCTTAAAATAATACATCCACCACATGATGAATGTAATACAACTGTTATTTCGACTAATCGAATCCACGACGTTGTAACGATCTAAGGCTCTACTAACACTAATTATTACTTATTTTGTTAAGCACAGATTGGGCAATTTACAAGAAGAAGCTACTTTCCGGTTACTCTATACGTCAAACGACAGTTAGGGTAAAGGAAAAATTCTGACGAAGAGCCTTTATTACTAAGACGTATGTTACGGCAGTAAGCAAAAAATACTTTTAAGTTACTTCATGTTTTATGGTAGCTTAATAATAACCACGGTATCACTATTACAATACCATAAAAATCTCTATAAATATTTTGAAAGACGTTAAGATTAACTTTTAAAAGTCTTAAAGATCGGCAAATTGGCAAACGGCTAAGTTAGTACTACTACGGATGTTGATACTATAAGGAAAACAACTAAGTCACCACGCCAAATAATCTTTACCACTAACTAACGACCTTCAGGGCCCCGAATTCGATAACACTTAATCTAAAAGCATTTAACTATCTTCTTCGGTTATTTTATCTCAAAATATAATGGTGGTGAAACACTGAATCGCGTTCTTCGTAAGTATTGCGAGATTCTCGACGACTAGATTACTTAATATGTCAAAGATAACCATAAAATCGTGAAGTATAAATTAAAGACGAAGTTTGAATGCTAAGGGATTTACATTTCAAAGAAATCTTCACTAGGTCGGTAAGAACCCTTTTAGAGTTAGATTAACTTGAAAAATGCTTCTTAGATTCACAACATAAGAGAAAGGGTATGAAAAAACCTTAACGCCTTTACAAAAGATTCGGGTATCTTCACTTTAACCCTTAGCTAAGTCAATAATTTTCACGTGCTAGCGATAAAAACCTGTTAATTTACTCAGATATCTGGCGACTTTACATAAAAGCGAGGAGTACACACTTAAAGGCGGAAAATCACGCGAAGCAGCAGTTGCCCAAACGGCAACAGATATTAATATTGGCACCCTTTACCAATTAATTAAGTAGGATCGTTAATCGTTTTTAAACCTTTAAGTACATATCTCTCCCTAGCACTTTAATTTACAGGCCCCTTCTAATCCTCTACACGGCAGGTTTGCCTATACATGAGAGCCTATTACAAGTCCTAATATAGGAATTTAACCCTAGAGTTCTGTAATTAGCAATTAACCTCAATACTATACCTTAGAAACTCCAAGGCTTGAACTATGAGGAAATAGTAATTAAGACTGGGATAATTATCGCAACCTGCCTATAAAACCTATTTAGATAGTGAATATGAATTATAAGCTCCTTACAAACTTCGTCAAGACCGGACAAGATATAGAAAAGTATGACGGGAAACTCTAGAACCTCCTCAATACGAAGATAATGTTCTTTTTTAATATTTGCAAGTAAATTGTGGTTCACCCTTAAGGTTTTTAATTACTATTTCCTGGAATCTTTATAGGATAATCCAGAGATTATTTCATAAACTTTTTGACCCTAATCACTACGTTTTGCGAGATTTATAACAGTATGAAAAGTTACTTCAAAAACGACGTCCACGTCACGTAATATTACAAAAATTGGGGTACAAAAACGTGGGTAACGATAATTGCTAAGCATGAATGAGAGCAAACAGTGATAAATGGACTAAATTAAATGATTTACGAGTTGATATTATAATAAAAAGCAATAGGGAAAGTTCATGTTAGTAAAGCTATACTTCGCGGGCAGGTACAGGCAGCAGTAACAGGTGTTAGCGAGTTTGAATACACCTTATAACACCTAAATGGAACTTAATAAAGTGTCTTTACCAGATCATGTTTTCCGCTTGCTACTGTACTGACAAATATACCAAACTCGATTACAAAATACCCTTAAGCCGGGAACATCATGAACGTAAAAAAATTATATTAATTAATTAAGTCGATTTAAACTACAGCTAGGGGCATCCTTAATCCTCAAAATTTGGCCCATCAACCATAAACTAAAGGAAGTAACTACGTTGGCTCTAATAAGGTCAAGATTTAAGCGAACCTTTTAACTGCAGACACTATCTTCGTAATAGTAACAAGAGATATTGTATTTATAGTAAGTTAAGCTCTTAGTTAATTCGTAACCCACCTGCCGAGAGAAACAACAAGAAGGTTATATATTACATTTAATATCCTTCCACTTTTAAACATTATTACTTTAATTGAATGGCAGAGTTACAAAAAGATAATCCATTTAACAGCAATAATGTCCTTCTTCAATTGAAATAATATAAAAATACTATATTTAATGCGGCCTATTAATTAGTAGACTATATATTTCTATACCGATTTAATAGTGAAAACCATCACCTTTACCCTAATCAAGCTTCTAACTCCTTACAAATATTACATCTTTGCGATAGTTACGCTAACTACTCGTTTGAAGGAATTACACCTGATATTGGGGGAACAAGGTAATTAACAGGTAGTCAATCGTAATACGTAATACTATGAAAGAAAAACATTATATTTACTGAGATTACTTGTCACAATTTTGACAAAGGTAAAGTTAGTTTTGGATTGAGTAAAAGATTATTGTTCAAGGAGAGAACTATAATTTAAATTGTTGTTGGAACAATTATATTCCATATGTTTAAGTCTCTTACCCTTTTTCTTCTTTGCTTATAGGATATTATGTCCTTCAGCTTTATCGTTAACGTTAATACCAACGATCTGACTATAAACGCCTCAAAAATTTCCCTCGCCTTTAAAAGGGGGTATTTATTGTTTCATCTTAAATGATTTAAAGCAGTAATACTAAACCTAAAGGAGCCGAAAATGCGTTAATTACAATGGCGACTCAACCACCCAGCCGAAAAAAGGCTATATGAAGTCTTAAAGTCTGTAACGCATAATGATGGGGAATACTTAGCCCTAAAAACTATTCAAAACCTTTGCCATCACTGTCAAACACATGACTAAGCTTTTCGTAAATTCAAGTTTACTTTAAAAGAAGACAAGAACGATAACTATAAGATATTTTTTGTTTCATTTTGCTTAATTAATTACTATTTCTTTGATGTCGGTGATTCTGTAACCGTTTTCTACGTAGTAAATTTTATAAGGTATTTTTCGATAAAGGATACTATATAAACACTAAGGATATTATAGGTTAATACGTATTTATTCTCAATTGACATCGTTGTTTACCATACCAAGACCAATTTTGCGACGACGAAGTTTCAAAAATATGTCAAAATAATAGGTATTCAGTGTAAATAGGTACCTGTAATAGCCAATTGGAGTATTAAAAAGGTTAAACTAGTATACTTAATACTTTGAAAAATGTTGAATATCCTTACATGAAAAATTAAAGGTTTTACGATTCCGTAGGTTCGCCTTTAGATAACAGTAAAAGGTCTAAACAATATTGGGGTTCTTAATGGCTTAATACTAGCGATACTGATTTTTATAACGAACACACACCTGACAAGTGAATCTCCACTGTCTACAAGTACTTAAAAACTTTTTATGACCTATAATAAAGGTCTAAGATAATTACAAAGTGAATCGTCATGCCGTCAGGTTAATAATACCCTAAAAATCAGTAACGACCACTTAACAATCGACTTACTTATTTTTCCGTTGTAGAATGTACTTTTCGTGTAGCTTAAGCTGGTAAAATGAGATAGCCCATATAAGATATTGAGTATCGCAAATCTAGAAGTGGTTGTTAAAACTATTAACGGTTTTAAATTTTTCGGAATAACTTAAATTAAGTATTATAATAGAGTTACTAATAATAAAGTCCCTTAAGTTTAACAACCAAGCTAATACAAGCCTCTTTTATCTGTTGTCAACAAATCGATAAAATGCCGCTGGCGCAGACGACCCCTAAAAGAAGGGAACAATGAAAAGGTGAAATTTACATCGGGTTACTTTTACAATAATACTCATGTAGGTAGGAAAGACAATAGTAAAGAAGATTTGGCATTAAAGTTTAAAATACAAGGGATTATTAAGACCTTCGGAAAATCTTTTCAGAAAAGCGATGAGGTCGAAATTAATAGTCTTTTAACTCGAAGGGTTGTACAATTCGTATTGAAACCCGATAATAACTTCGAAACCCCAATTGTTACGATCTTTAAACAGAGGATAGTTTACGAAGTTATACGTAAAACCACAAAGCAGTCGTGCGAAAAGTCACGTCTAATCACTTAAGGATACGATGATAAAGATAAAATCTGAATATTTACGAAATTTCTAACGATTTAGAAGATAAGCCAGCGTTAATTGATAAATTTCGTAACAGGTTTGTTAGATATAACTAAGAGATATGTATGTCTAATAGCAGTAATATAACGTAAGTCTCCACGTGATTACCAAAAAAATTGGAGATAATCTTATTATTAAAGCTGTCATAGGAGTAACACATCGTTTACCTTTTGGAAACAGTAATATAGTATATAAAATTATAGTACAGATCAGTTAAATTAAGTGTTTACTAGTTCTTAATTTACTAATCGTGTTTTAAATTATAGTTCACTATAGAGTTTTTAATATATAACCCGTATTTTCTGTAGCGAAGGAAAAAGACTTTGGCGTGGGAGACATGTAAGTTAACAGTACCACTTTCTTTAAAAATGATACACTTATAGTATCGGAATAGCAGGTGACCAAAGACTTAAACTTCATAAATTGTAAGCCAGTAGGTATGTTGTCAGGGAGTAACCGACTTAATTTTAACGCATAGTTAATCCGTATACTTAGTATTAATACCGGTCTTAAATTTCTATTGAAAGGGTAGAACACTGTTTTGGCTATAATCGACGAAAATAATGTGGCCAAAGCCTAAAGGTATTTGAAGCAACGTGCTTGCGGCAGCTATATTACTACCTTATGATAACCGAATTCCCTTTACGACCTTTTTATCACAGTACAATTATAGGAACCTACAAATCAAGACTTTTACTGGTTAAAAAAGACATTCGAGTAGTAAATGCGAATCCATGACTGCGGGATTAATGAGGTTCTAATCTACCAATCGAAGGTTAAATGAATGTTTTTACGGACGGATTCGTTGTAAATAACACCGACCTAGCTTGATAAATCGAATTCTTGATAACTTTTATTGATTAAGATAGGCGGAAAGACCAATTTACCATTATTGGCAGCATAATTAACTAGACCTCCGTTAAGTATAAAAGAATTATATAAAGCGTGTTAACTTCAGAGGTTTACATTATAATTCCAGGTATTAACTTGGGTATATAAATATGGAAAACCCTTAATTAGAATACCAGTCACTTAAAATTCCTCCTATTCTAGTGGTAATTTATGACAACTTAAAAAGCCTGTTCGAATTTCTTTCGAATCTCGGAACCTCTAGTGCATATCGTATGATAATCGATGTAATAGTACTTAGTAAAGCTTACAAAAAAAGAGGAATTGAATAGTTGCGATGGATTAACGGTCAATACAACCCCATTGATGCTATAACGAAGATATCACTGAATAAAGCCTTAAAAATGTTTATACATAGTAATAAGCTGACTATACGTATTGGGGGTTACGTCAACAGGCCACCTAACAAGTTCAAGTTAAGTGATGGCAACCATGGATATACTAGAAAAATAAAACACTGCTAGGGAATCGATGATGTGGAGCTGTTTGACTTGCACGGATAAAGTGGAGGTTTTCGAAGATTGCTGCTGGAAAAACCTTTTGTAGGAGTTCATAAACTAGAACCTCGGAGAAACGGAGTAATAAAGATCAAATGAGGTTAATTTTGATATATTTAGGTGCAATTAAGTATAGAAGTCAATTGGAAATGATGGGGGGTTGGCAAGTTGACAAGGTTTCGATTTAGCGTTTACCGGAAAAAGATGAGTTACTCAAACAGGCGTGCATGCAAAAACTAAAAAGCCGTCAGTGTTAGAATAGTACCACATACAATGCAATTGATTAACTTTACTTATAGTAAAGTTGAATAAACTGTAAGATGAGTTATTTTTTAAGTGTAACAACCGCATGAGGTTTAAGTCGAGTGCAATACACGCAACTTTACATTAGGGAAAAAGACAAGCAATTAGCTATCCAAATTACTGTATAGACCGGCAAGCTTTCTGCCAGACCTAAAACAATACATTAGCCACTTAACTAATACAATACTACTGTTACTTCGTCCAATATAATGGACAAAGTTGCAACAATCTAAGGCCCTAGCAATAATAATATAATATAAAATGTAACGGCACCAACACCTTGGTATTCATTCGACATTAGCGCCAAACCTCAGTTCTATACGCGAAAATCTCCGATTTATTAGAAAATATATATATATTCTAAAATATCTCAAACTAAAAATTCGCATTTTATACTTGGTTTACCATAAATTAGTCGTATTTACCATTAGGAGGGGTATAATTGTTAATTTGATGTTAGTAATAATATAGATTGAAATCGAAATCAATTATTCAACATATCAGTTTTATCACGGTTTGAGATATATGGTAAATAATTTTGCCAAATAGTGAAAATAAATTAGGCCTATAATATAATTATAATCCGAGGGTAAACTACTTACTAATAGGGTGTTAACGATTACCAACCCTGATAATTAAAGTGTTGACAAAATAAATGAAATTTTAAGATTCATACATTATGCACAGTCAATGATTTTAAACTTGATGTTATGTAATGAAATCGAATTAAAATCCATTTTCATTATATAAATTATTATCTGGATAAGTTATACTTTTCCATGTTTGAAATCGATTATATCGTCTGTAAAAACATGGTAAATACGGATATTATTTTTTATATTTTAGTCATTCCAAAGTTACGGGGTTTTATTGGGTAGGCACGAATACGTTCACTCTTTGCGTCGTATTGCAGATATAATCCAAGATTTTGACAGCGGAAAAGTTTGAAATGGATAATTTAGGGAACGTGGCGTTTGATATTGGTTAGAAAGGAGTTAATATCAGTTATAAAAATATCTTTTTACTTATGAAATATAGGCCCACCACCATAACCATTATCGTTATACGTTATACCTTCAATTGTCAGTAGGGTCTCTATTAACGTAAACGAAAAGGAATAGTAAGATTGATATTATAGTAAAGATAGCTGATATAGAGTAGCATTCAGAGAGTGTACGCCTCAGGTGCGAGATTATAAGCTCTCACCCAGAGCTTGATACTTTAGCATGCATTTGCCAACGTTCCTTTTAAACCACGCCGCGCATAATGCACTTACAGTACATTATATAACGTAACCTGTTATTATACACTTTGCAAGAGTGCAATCTGAAACGTGAAATTACTTTGTAGGATTGTAATTTACAGCTTGATCCACCGCTATATAACCTATGTATACAAACTATAATGATATATTGTAATATTTAAACAGGCAATTTTTTCTTCTTTCTTAGTACACTTTGTATCCACAATGTAGTAGAAACAGTATAGATATAATGCGACCCGTATCCGTAATGCAATAATAACAATATAGTTGTGATGCAATTCGTATCCGTAATCCAGTAATGATCGTGGTGTATAATATCGGTTGAGGCAAAACTTTTTTTTCTTTTCCTTCGTAAAATGAATTGAAAGTTGCAACAACCTAGGTTATATAACCTTCTCATTAGCGTTTATAAGTAAAGCGGTTGTGATAGCCTTCGTTTTGAATACGTAATCTTAAGCGTTCGGCGTAGGTAGGAGTGCTTTCAATATTCTTTTCGGAGTACCTCAAACGCCTCATTTTAGTAGTGGCTATAATTTTCAAAGTGATCATAGAGTCGTTTCGGAAGTTGTTTTCGGGGTTTGGTGTAATTTTTTTTTTTTTTTTGAACGCAGTGTAATGCAGGTATTAAAGCGGTTGTTTTTGGAAATGTCCTAATAAAAGGTTCCGAAATTTCGTGGTTGTAGCTTACGTAGGATAATACGTAATAGAAAGTTTTCCAAGAAGTACCTAGCTACGTTGAATAATATAAAATGAGTTAACGGTGGACTTAACGAAGCTTTTAATAAATTAAGCACCAACTAGTTAATAATATTGTATTAGGGTAGTTTTTCTCAAAGTTACTCCGAATCTTATAGTCTTACTACGCTTCGGGTTTCAACAGTTCTCTCGCGTAATTATACACTCCTGTATGATTTTTATAAGGCGTATTGGTAAGGCCTAAATCATAGGAACCGTTTTAATATCTCGTTATAACTATTTAACTACGATTTGTCTTTTTTCCCCTTAACTATGTGTAGTCGAACTAATCAACTATTAATTAGTGTAGCAAAGGATCTAATATGTACCCGTACGGGTAACAATGAAAAAAGAAGGGTAATTAAAAGGATAAGTATTATAGTAAAGATAGATAATATAAAGAAAAATTCAAGGAATGCACGTTTTGGATGAAAGCTTATAAGCTCTCACCCAAAGCGTGATACTTTACCACACACTCTGCCAACATCCCTTTTGGACCACGCCACACATAATGCACATCAAGTGCATTATATAGCGTGAAACGTTATCATACACTTTTCATGAGTGTAACCTACAGCGTGATGTCTTATCATGTACTCTGCAGGAGTGCATCTTATAGCGTGATGCACTGCCTTGTGATATATGTATACTAACTATAGTGATATATAATAATATTCACATTAATATTAACTATATCAATATAGTTAGAGTTATTGTACCAAGTACGGAGGTTGATAAGTAGTTTAACAATAAGTTATATGTATATTATTTAAGTATTATTAGTTCTAGGTATCTTAATAATAAGTTAGGAGATCCCTAATATATTGTCAATACACTTTACTGAGACAACGATTTTAACGGCGGATTAACAGGCTATATCGTTAACTTTCATTACTAAAGCTTTGAAATATTAAAGAAAATATAAACTAATTCGCGAGTCCCTTGTTTTATACTTTTATGTTAGGAGATAACGGCTTTTATCGCGTTAAGGATATAGTAATACGGTTAAAACATCGTTACAAAGTATTGGAGTCGTGATTACCATTATCGTTACCGTATGCATAATAACGTTTTATACTGGTTTACGCGAAACCATTTTTTTTTTCAAAAATTGATATTTCATTAGGTTAACAACAATATTTTACTTACCTAACATATGTAATATATTAAAATTTTATGTTGAAAAGCGCAATATAGCGTCGGAGATCTTAATGAGTTAGTCGAAGAGTTTGTGTTTCATTCGTTAATCACTGAAGTTATTGGATCGTCCGTTAATATAGTAGTACGAATCGAACGAATTCAGGTTACTATAATCATCTACGCGATCTCCGGTAAAATATAACGCGGTAAATGAGTATTTTATAGAAAATGTAATAGTATGACCATAATAAAACGTGATTTACATTGAAAAAGAAAACGTGAAGATTAAGATTTCAAATTACCGTATTATATTCCTTAACCTCATTATTAAATTGGTGTTTCTTCTTTTTATCGTAACTTGTATATCAATCTTTTATTGTTTTATACGTCAATTATATTCGCCAATGATATAATCCCACTCAAAGATTTCCGCACGTATGATCTCGGTAAGTTGTTAGTATTGGATAGTTAACTGGTTATGATACATTACTAAGGCACTTTAACGCTAATCTCTAATACGCACCTTCAATATTTCTTTCAAGGATTCATAATCCATATTCGAAAGGTCGAAAAACATTTGATTAATCTAAAACTACTGATAAACAACTAAAATACTATCGGGAAAAAGGATTGAGAATAATATGTAAAAGGACTGAACTCAAGCATTCTTTTATAACAGTCGGATACTATATATTATCTTCGATATAGAGAAAAACAGGAAGGAACCTCTTCTAAGGAGCTGCTTCTGGCTACAGAAAAAAGGGTGATCTGGTCACGTGATGGAACGATTCAAGAGCATCGTAGGAGTATGGAAACCGCCAGCGCTAGATCCCTGGTAACTACCAGCCCAGCCCCCAGCTTGTGACAGGTAGTACTATCTATTAAGTTTAACACTTTATGCTACGAAGTAGTCCCCTAGATACTGGCGGGAAGGATGGAACCTAGGATCCATCGTGGACCTATAAAGACTCCTGGAGCCACATTCTATCCTTCTAATCAAAACCTTAGGGTTCCTTATAGTTTATAGACCTGGGAGCGCTTAAACTATGGCGTAAGTTAAGCCATGAAATACCCCCATTTTAGTTCCCGCCTGGTGCCTATTTATGCTGGTAATATACTTATGTAAGCCATTCATGAACGGACTTCGTAAAGAATAAATATAGAGAATTTACTTATGTAAAATACGGACGTACAACGCGTAAAAGTGACGCATGTTTCTTGCAAGTAATTTTTTCATAACAATGTTTTAGGGACCCCTATGTGCTCTGACATATGTGGACTTTTCATAACACACATAAAGTTGTCCTCTTATCAATAAAGTACTTGTTTTGAAACCTTTCACTGTATATCTGGCAGGTATAGTCTCAGTAAATAAATGTTTTAACATACCCTTAATTACTTTTACGCTTCGTATATAATAATCGGAGTCTTATGTGAATGTAATTTATAGAATTTTTTCAAGTATGATGGGCTTAACAAGCCAAGTATCGTTACGTCCAAACTTGTACGAGAGAACCCATAATTATAAAAAGAGATAAACGCGTTTTAAATTAAGCTCAACTCTTCTTTTACTTTGGGACTTCTTCTGTTCTAGCCTACATGGCTCCCGTTTACTCAGCAATTCATAATAAGATATAACTCTATATGAATTTAGTACGTTTTTTTCTTATGTAAGCCGGTGCTGTAGTCAAAGTCAGCGAAAGGAGAAATGGTGTTTAGTAACCCCGTTATATTTGTAATGTCCTCTATGTATATATCGATTTTACGTAAAGTGATGCAATATTAATAATTATTAGTAGTTAAATAAAGAGCCGAATAGTATACCAAGAAAATAGATTCTTGTTTTCAATTGCAATAAACGTAATGTGAGTCCAGATTAAAACTTACAAAGTGCTGATATTATGACAAAAGATACCTTTCATAGTATTTCATTGTTAAAAAGCGAGATAATCAAGTTCATGATAATAGCGGTAAAAATTAAAAAGAGAGATATATTAGTATTGGTAAACTATGTTAAAAATTTCGTTATGTGCGTTAATCTTGAAAGTATGTATTAAAATGCTAGGTAAACTTATTTTAACGAGTAATATTTGGCTTTGGTATCCATTGGTAGTAATAATGATCTAAATTGAAGTTCATTCGCAAAGTGTTTGTTATTATTGTAATCACAGGTAAATAATTTTGAACCCATATTGATGAGTTTGTGTACGATGTCGTTTCTGACAATTTCTATAAATTTAAAACTTCATTATATTGTAATAATATTATGGTGGGTTTCAAAAATAGCGTGGAAGCTATTATCAGTCTATGAGGTTAAGGTTGTTCATTTACTTCTTAGGGTTGAAACTATAAAGGTACTGTCGATTTATATTATAATCTTCCCTATCAATATCTAGGTAACTTTTATTAAAAGTTAATACGAAGATATAATCTTGGCATCGAAAATTTCGGTACTAGGGAAAAACCTACCAAACCCTTTCATTGTAACTTTACTATTACAAATAACCAAATATCTCTTCTTGACGTGTGTATTTGATGAAGTGTTATTTTAATTCGTTGTAAATACTGAAATATCGTTTACTTTGAGGTTGAGGTATGAATCGTTAACAGTTGAAAGGGTATATTTTCAAGTTATTCAATATTAAAGTATTGGTAAAACTCGGGAGAAGTGGTACCTGTAATAATGTAGGATACGGAAAGATGGGAAATTTCTGGTTCATTAAGTGGAAAAAAAATTTTTGATCAAACTGTTTTCTAAGTAGTGTAATACAGCATTAAGAGGTCCTTAAAATTGAAGGAGACGAATTAAAACTTTTTCGTTGCCTTTTAAAGTTATATAAACCGCTAAAAAGTATATAAACTGTTTAAAACCTATTTCACTTATTGTTATAATCATATGTTATTATTGTATCCATTTAAACGATGGATTAATAAACAACTTCTTACAACGTCTAATAAAAGAGTATTTGTAGATAATATTATATACCCTTACAGCTAGTATACATAGGCCAAGTGGCAGTGCACTATATTATAAGGTACCCTCCTACAAAGTGCACTATAACGTATTACGCGGCAGGCTGCACTCTTTCAAGGTGAAAAGTTCATCATGCATGGCGCAGTCTAGCAGTGGTATTCCATAGTGTATAGAAAAAGGGCTACTGCCCGAATAAGATGTTTATAACCTCCCATCCGTGGCGTGCATTCTTTGAAATGCTTTTTCCTAAACTATTATTTCTATTTTATTCTAATACCATTCTTAGGATTACTTTTCATTCCCATTTACGAAAATGGAGAACTTACCAACAATAATTAGTATCCAAGGAAGTGAACCATAAATAGCTAAGAAAAAAAGAGATTAATGGAAGTGAAGTACCTATGAAGAAATATTGTAGAAGTACCAAATATCAATACATTATTTCAACTCGTTATAGAACCCATACAGGGATCTTAAATTATGCGGAAGCGCCTTTGAACCACGAAACGTAATAAAACTATGAAATCTAGAGTAAATTTAATAAGGATTACTTTAATACGATATTATCAACTAATTGCTGCCTTATGTACTTAAAGCACCATTACATTAACTATTAACTTGTTTAGGCGTTTAAAACATAGCCGGGCACTTATTAAATAGCGTTCTACAATATATTAGTCTATGTAAGCCAAAATTACCTAGTTTCGAAACCCTTCTTTAAGACCCACCCAACCTAAACATAGAATCCAAACTGCTACCGAAATGAAAAGTGGTTATAAAAATAGCATTGAACTGTTCGTGAAACCTAAAATCAGTTACGAATATAATAACTAAACCGCTTATAAGCTTTAAAAACGGTTACAACATAACAATCCGACTCGCCTAGTAAAATTAGTCTTTACATATCAAATCGTACTACATAACTACTCACATTAACATTTTCTTTTTCCATTTTACGCTTTACCTTATCCTCTTCACTGCGCTCGTCTTGTACCGCGTATTTTAAGTTTACTACATGTAACGTTTAAGTTTTTCTAATCGTCTCATGAATATAACATTAAAAATCATTAATGAAACCAGCTTCAAAAGCTTCATTAAGTTATAACTACACTGTATTCAGGTATTATTTGATTTCAAATTGGTATTGGTAAGCCTTCAATATCTTATTTAATTCGTATTTTCTCGTTTTTACGCTTTTTTCAAACCTTAAACGAAACTGAATCCCAATTACTATAGGAAATGAACAATTTAAATCGCTTTACTATCATGTGTAAACGAAGAAACCACGATGATTAGGCTCAATTATATAACTGTGAGTAACGAATCTATAAAAAGTAAATAAATGTATAAAATACCTTTTTACATATACGTCATTTTTAGCAGGTTTTTGAAGTATTTAGACGTTAACTTATGAGATAACAAAATCGAGGTACTAATGAAAGAATTGAACCATTTTACCACAAATGATGATACTATCAATGTAATATTTAACTATGACAGCGGCTAAATGAGAAGGCGAGACTTATTGAACAATTTTTAAAGGTTTTCTTTTTAATTTAACGCTGAACATCTATAATATAGTCAATTTTTTTTTTTACCAAATACAATGAAAATGAATGTGAAGCAAAGGTATTAGTACGACCGGTAAAAATGATAGCCGTATTAAGAAGGCTGTATTGACAACGGCCCGACCTATAAGAATTTCGAAATGAATAAACGATGAAATAATGAAAGTAAAGTTTATACAGAGATATTAGCTGAAAAGAACGCCATAAACATTTATTAAAAATAACAGATCGGAAAATGTAAATTCCTCCGTAAATGGAGATGAGATGTTTAGTAAGGCTGAATATGTACCGCGACGTGGAAACAGAGTTGGAGGAATTGACGGAAGAGGAGGAAGCATCCCAGCTATTATCCACAATGATGGTAAAATACGAACCCTTCTTAGAGCGCAATTTTAAACCTTAACTAAAATAAGACCACATTTCGAATGGGTTGAATAACCAGCTCGGGAACGATAAAAACGGCGCGAGAAAAAAAAAACCCACCGCTCAAAAAATAATAAACGTTATAAGACGCTAATAAGTACTTTACGAATTAATGTTTACCAAGCACGATACCTACCGTAACATTTTACCGTACCGCTTTCACAGTAATAAAAACGACCCTATAAAGTTCATTAATTTCATTAAACTTTGAGAGAAGAGCTAAAACTATTACAGCGAACTATACGACGTACTCGACCATAAAATACGTATAATATTTAACATATACAAAAGGCTAAATGTTGAATCCTCACAGTTTCACGTTACTAACACGGTATACTATTTAGTTGAGTAAAAAAGTAATATATATAACACCTTATACTGTAGATTTATCTACGGAGTATTGTAGCCGCTCAAAACTAGATTTAGATATGAAAATGAACCACGAATTTCACGATAAGTACTAGATTAATATTCCCAGAGAGTCTGCAAAGAATCAACGATAAAACGATAATTGAAACCTATAAAAGTTATTTACCGCCCTATTAACGCAGTTTCGGAAGTGTTAAGCAGTAATTGAACCGAATTATAACGGTAATATACTAGTTATTGAAATAATAATATAAACGAGTTGCGAAAATCCACATTTCGACCTTAAACTATTTAAACCTAAAAAAGACTTAAAGGCTTCTTATACAAATTTTGAAATGTCTCTTGAAACTTTTATACAACGATAGGTAAGCTTTGGATTAACATTCATAATCGACAAAATCAAAAGCGAGGGTCAAATTACCGAAATAAACTTCAACAAAACCATTTACTACGTTTTGAATCGAAGATTTAAGGTATCTATTGAATAAACGAGCGCCCAAAGAATAAGAATTGAAGGGGGAACCTTATTAATAAAAGATAAGAACAATCATACGGTAATGAGCGAAACGTACCAAATCTATAACAATACTTACGAAAAATTATACGAAGCCTTACGGACTTTAAAAAACGATATATCGTACATGTCAAAATCAGCTACTGATTTCTAAACACCAAGCTTACCGGTAAATTCGGATTGAACGACAGTTTTATAGCGATTACGTATTTAAAAACCGGATAAAAACCGATTTTCAAATATAAGTAACTTTATACAAACGCGTAAATAATGAACAGAACGCCTACTCTTACAAATATAATGCTGGAAACAAAAACCCTAAAAGTAATAATATTCACATGATGAAATAAAACAAGGAAACTTCTTAGCGTATTTTTGCATGCTTATAAGATGCCCTGTTTTTATACATTTTAAGCCTAAACTCTATAAACAGAATATCAAACGCCTTTATAACGTTACAATTAACATTTGTAGATAGATACGGTAACCCTATTCAGGGTATTATACCTAATCTAAATACAGCTGAGATTTTAAGGACCGGAAAACGATTGATTGACGCATTTGTAGTAAACTTTGTAAATTTTAAATTAAACTGAATAATAAAATACCAAAAGATTTAATTAGGTCAAAGTAAAGCGTTATGATTTAGGAACATAGTTGAAAGCAAATGATTCAAATCGGTTTGTTTGTAAATAATAAGATTTCAAATACTATTCCAATTTTTATTTATTAACATCAATAACTTCGAAATTGAGGTTCAAAATAAGATTAACAATCTTATCTTCGTTTCGGATAATATATCCTTACCGCTCCGGCTTAAGTTTAGCTACTTATACTTTCTCCCTAAAATACGTACAGTAAAGTTTATTTACTTAAAGTTAGCAGAATTGTGGATATTACACCGCCGATTCGGATACCCGATTACAAAACGCAATTTACAACTATTTCACGCCGAAAGTTACACGGATATAAAAAAAATGAAGAACTTAAAGATATCGAAAAGATTTACCATAAATACCAGTTACACTTATAAACCTTACGACGGTTGAAATTCATCCACTAAGACGATTGAAACCTTAACTACTAGGAAATTATTGATATTATATATTTCAATAGCTAACCAGTACTTTAGGCTATCGACGCGATAACATCATTCCAGATCGTTACGTTTATACAAAAATCTTTGATTATATACTAATGGGACGCCTTAATTAACTGTTCGTTATATGTCTATATAAGGCATCTGGAATAGATTACTTACGATCTTGGCACGGTCTTTGAGTCTACGAAATATCTTACTAAGTCATGATCGCCGGTAACAAATATAATTAAATACCAATGAAAGTACTATAGGGTATTAACAAGTATAACTGGTATAAAAAACCATTTAAAAAGGCATCAGTTTCAATGAATCCATTTTACAGAGAGCGGTTAACGCTGTTAATAACACTTTCGACCCGAGTAGGCTTATCCCTACGTTTCTTGTTTTTAGTACTTACCTTAGAATTTATATAAACTCTATACTATCTCAAACCATGATGTAAAATGCGAATGATATAGCGTAATTTATAGTAAAACTACGATCCTTACAAGTTGAAAACAATGTTTTAAAAACGTTAGTTTTAAGGAATAGCCTATAGAAAACTAACGTTTTAAACCAACTATTATAATCTGAGGTCCTGGTTTGGAAGACCGATAAAGTATAAACTAGTTTTCAAATGATTAACGGGTTTAAAAACCATAATATACTTATTAATTAGTTAAAAAGTACGAAAGTATGAAAACGAGATATCCAAAAACAGCACAAAACTATAATTTGACTAAAACTACAGACAAGATACCCGTTAAAAAGGAAAATACAAGCACCTCTTAGTTTGAACCAACCCTTCGAATCGTACTTTTGAACCGCTTTTACCAAACGAAAGCGGCCCGTTTATACCAACTCCACCAATAACTGGTCGCTAAGGCCGCGTTTTGAACTTAAAAAATTAAAAAATTCCCCGAAAATTTTATTTAAAACTCCTTTATAACTTGAAAGAAACAGTAAATCGCAAGCTTGACTTAAAGATCCTCTACAACAATATTATTACCACCTTATGCATCATGTTCGAACAATTTACCTAAATAGAAATATTTACCTTAATTGATCAAAGAGTATTTCGCTTTAATCGATATATTCCGACGATCCACAGCGCTTGCAGGATTTTTCCCACTCGCCTTATATACGAAATTAAGATGAAACCGGCCAACTATACAAAAAAACCCGCCTAATTGTAAAAAGTTATAGCGATAACGGTAAACAGGATATTATGACCTAGTCGCTGACCTTATAACTAGCTAACTACTCTTTGAGTTTTATATTTAAAACCTCCCTTAGAACCATTTACAGTACATATATAAACTTCGTAACAGTACTTTAGCTTACACTCGATTTAAGATTAGACTTAAACGCCGTATCTACGCTGATATACCTATATATTTCATGAAACGTCACCTACATAAAACGATCTAAAGTATTGAAAGACTGCTTAATGAATGGGATAAAGCTAGCATTTACTATAATTAGTCGCATCAATAATACTATGAGTAAAGGCTCGAAATAACAAATTTAACCTTTAACCCTTACCTATTGATATTAACAGACCGTTTTAACGGCTTAACAGCAACGTATAGAAAAACAGACGATATACTAATATTAAATATCACGTCATTTTCTGAATTTGAAAACGAAAACTTTGATAGTTAGGCCTAAAAGATAAACAAAAAACGTACCTAATAGCGGATTATATAATCGACTTTAATAACGCTTTTATTACATTCCGAATTAACTTGTTAAGCCTTAATTAAAAAAGGTAGTCAAACAAATTGTCCCTTGTAGTTTTAGATTCAGTAAAATAGGCTAACAAATACAAATTCTAACGCGTACGAAACCCTTAAGTTTCTTTAATAATACAACCAAAAGAAGCTTTTAAACCTTAGGTCACCGCCTAATACCTAACATCTTCGTTAGATAATATGTACAAAGCGATTAACAAACGTTTTATATAGTAAATACATAATCCGAAGTATGGCTTACAGTTCTTAATGCTAGATCTACTTATTGAAAAGCTGTTTATTTTTACTAAGGGCTCCTTCGCTCATAATATCACTCATATTCCCTTAAAACCTTCGCTCTAGTTCCCGATAAAGCAATACTGCCCCTAAACAGCTTTACGCATCATAAAAATATTATTCATTGAATCGTTAACAATTGGAAACCGGTTACAAGAAACGTCAAGGTCCCGGAAATCTATAACATAGTTGAAGATTTCGATTCGGAAATTAACATAACGATAACGGTCCAAATAATTATTATTCACCCTAATTTACTCTATTTTTCTCGTTATATACATTAACGTCTTTGTACTTCATAAAAATTTAGTTAAATTCAGTACCACGAATGAAAAACGTTTGATTCTCGATATTATAGCTTTACTGGAGTTATAAAAACGCTAGGAAATCGAAGGAATGAAGTGAATGAATGAAAAACACAGCCTTACGGATATAACAACTAAAAACATCCCGAAAGAAACATTAATAACACTTATATCAATGAATAAACGAATTATTGAAGTTTAAATAAGGTTTTATCACCTTTATAAGATACTACATTACTTTTAACGATTTAAAGCGGCGCGAAACCTATTATCCACATCGCTACTCAAATCATGTTACGGTCTTTAACCAATATCTATACCACCCATATAAACTCGTTTTATTCAAATCTACCGTCTGATGTTGCTTACAATATATTATTATGCTGTATTTTACCCACTTCAGCCCTACTTCGTATTTCACTTTTTCTTTCTTTCTATTTAAATTTACGATTCAAACCTGCTTTTAATATATTATCATACTTTGGTCTACATGCTTTAGCACTATTAAGCTTTCCACTTCTTACATCTATTTAATTCAATCTAAAAACTAGTGTCCCTAATTGAATATTGTCATTTTCTTCGCCATTCATATTTTAAACATATTTAACCTTTTACATTTGATAATTATATTGCAATCAACTTTGTGAAAAGCTATAACATTACTATACAACGTAATGTATTATAGCTGGGTACTCAGACCCGGGTATAAGTGGAAATTCTTCACTATTAGAAGACGAGGGAAGAGGCGATGTCGTTGCATCCCTAACATTCTCTTTGTTACCCTCCCTCTCTGTATTTGCGCCACTGTTATTACCGTTTTCGGCGGTGATATGGACGCCAACGAGGAGGATGCCCCGCGCTTTAGGCCGTATACCTTTAGATAGAGGCACGGGAGTGACTTTATCATCTTTACAACGACGTGAGATAACGTCATCAATTTTTCCTACGTAATATATATGTAAACCCTGATTCCAAGCGGTGATAACGGCTGTCTACTCCTTAATACGCCGGTTAACGCTTGCAACTAATTAGCCTCGACTTATTTTGGTTATTTACTAACGTGGTTATTTTCCCAAGATCTTCAGATATTACTTTCGAGGGAAAAGGGATTTTAGAATAAGGGTTGAAATTTACTATAAAATCGGTGAGCGTGTAACACAAATTCGGCTTACGGCCTTAAAAACAACGAAACGGAGACGTATCTGTTACTAATCCTCTTTTTACGGTAATAACGAGCATAACGACCCCCATTCTCCTAGTAATCGCTAACAAACTTTCCGGTGACCCCGAACGCAACATATGGCACGTAAGGAGTATCTATTAACAGTCCAGAGTTACGGCCTCAAATACTCCAATCCAACGCCTTACGCGTTGAAGAGGACTCTCGACGCACCCTAGCGATATATAACTAGAAGCGGTGAGGGAAGTCCGCCTCGACCTCCCTCTTTGAAGAAAATATTTTTTTTTAAAAAAAACCGGGTGGACTTAGTAAATAAAAACCCCGACGTAGCTTCATTAAGCTACGCTTACGGCGCCGAGAGATCTTCGCGGGTAAAGAGGTTTTTACTATCGGAAAAAAGGTAAGGTTTATAATCTTAGGAGCCCACAAATCCTCCCCTTAGAAGTTAGGAAAGAAGAGGAAGAGCAAGGGAATATGGGAGGAGATGACGATTGAGGTGACGGCGGCGGCGAGGGACGGAAAAACCGTGGGAGAAGCGGCTATAAAAGAAATAATACTTGAGGAAGGCGTGCTGTTGGTGGTAGTGGCGGTGGTGGCGGCGATAGCGGCAGCACTAGCAGCGACGCGTCGGGTTTATACACCAAACGGCTCCTTACAAACCTGTTTTTACGTGGTATTTATTTACAGTTAAGGTTCGTACATAGTTATCGGTCCAATGAATTATCTATTAATACGGTTAAAATGAATGAATTGAAATAAAGGTTAACTTAAATGATGATAAAAAAATTATATTCACTTAAGGTATATGCTATTAAAAAGAAAATAAATGCTTTTGCCTAAACCGATAGCAATATATATTTTTATACTAACCTATAAACGTAACGGCGTCATTACCCTTACGTTCACACCCCCATAACGCCTACTTAATCAAACCTCTATCGAATTTAACAAAAAACTCTATTGACAATGATATCACTACTGACTAGCTATACTAAATTAGCCTTTACTTTAATTATTACCGCAGCTAGAATTTATTAATTCGAACCTTTACAATTGGTTTCGTAATGAAACTACTATTTCAGAAGCTATTGTTTGAATCTTTACAATTTATACCATAACTATAATATTATTACAAAACTACATATACGGACTCGGCATAACTATACTGTCGTTACTAGGCTATGGGTAATGAACAAACAAAAAAAGAAAAAAAAAAGATTTCCTATATGGATATTAATATATACACTCACAACCAAGTGGCAGTATACTATATTTCAAGGTGCAATCCTACAAGGGGCCTGATAACGTATAACGCTATAGGCTGCACTCTCATAAGTTACAAAGTGCATCATGCGTGACGAGGTCTAAAAGAAGTATTACAGAGTACATGGCAAACGGGTTACAGCCCGGATAGGAGGTTTATAACCTCCCATCCATGGCGTGAACTCTCTGAAATGCTTTTTCCTGACGTATTATCTATCTTTTACTACAATACCAATCTTACGATTACTCTTTTTTTGAATTTACGTGAATAGAGACCTTACCGACAGTATTAAACTTATATAATATGAAACTAAAATACTAATCATTAACGTTGTTATTTTGAGATTATTTCATCAGAAGGTAGGATAGCGTCCTTTAAAGTGAATATTTTTAGCCCAGTTTTGTAAAATAGGGCGACCGCATATGCCGCGGTAAAACAAGATTTACAAACTATTTCAAGATTTTTAAAACCACGTGTAATATACTAACTCTCAGGGTAATAAGCGAATATAAATACAATTACTATAGCGATGGTTTTTTGGAAAGTTTGTGGCAATAGTAGGTATTTCCCACGAAAAAGTCGTTTTTAATATCGTGAGATTTTGAGTAGTTGCCCAATAATTCGGGTAATGTATATTCTTTTTAATAGAGTCTAATTAAACTAAAACGTTAGTCATTGTATACTGGGTATTTTAGTACTGTTGAATTAGTTTTGAAACAGATAAATTAGCCCCGCAGCGCAGAGGTCGAACAGGTTACTTCGTTTAGTAAATTCAGTAAATCCTTAGTGTCTAATAAGATATCGAAGTTCAAAATTTTCGGGATGGTAAACAAATTTGTTATTCATAGCTAACTGTTGCACCATTCGCATGTCGTTTTTAAAAAGAGTAGCATAATTGGTGAAAGAATCCGCAATTTTTAGCAACAACAAGTGATAAACATATATGAAGTTACATCTGAAGTGAAGTTTAGGCGCATACGATATATGATTCATATAAAATACCGGCAAGAGTCGATAGAATTAAGGGGAGCTATCAATAAAGTTCGTGAACATCGTACTTGTTTTTTTTTTTTTTACCAAACCTTAACTGATCTTTTTAATAAAAAACTTCTTACTAGAATTAAGAAAATCGTTAAAACTTTCAGCATTATAATTGTTTCATTGAGTGACTATATAATATAGCATAGAAATCGTTCTGTATATCGCGGAAAAGTACTCAAACAAATTTATTACTTATTAGAATTGATTCAATATTAAAGGTCAGGAACGTAATAATATTCGAAACCAAACGTCTAGAAGACTCCTTACTGTGTTCTTCGCAAAGTAGACCACAATTGACAAGTGTTTAATATTTCTTATAAATCAAAACACGTTATAAGCATTTCGAATATACTGGAATTATCGCCATAGACTTTTTTTTTTTTGACGCAATGGTACAAAATTACGGTTAGCCGGTTTTTCCATCATTGATACTTTCGATACTTACCAAACTTTTAGAAAATTTCTTAGTCGCAAAACCTTGTTAAGCAATATACGAAAGTGTTAGTTCATATAATAACCACATCATTTTATCAAACAAACTAGTGTATAGTAGGATACAACAAAAGTTATTAGGATCTTAATAGTATTAAGGTGGAATTTTCTGGCGGAAATATCGGAGCTTTAGGGGACTATATATTCTTATTCGTTCAACTTGTTAACAGAGTTGTTTTAGATGTTGGTTCTTGTTTTAAAATTTAATGAAAAGGTGTTGGAACAGTATTACAATGGTACTTCATACAGTGCAGTAGGTTATCTTTACTGCAAGTAAAGTTGACCGTACTGAAATTTTATTTCTTTGTGTGGACTTACCGAATTGGGTGTAGGTAGAGTGCAGTATGCTGCACTTTACTCTAGGGCATGAGCCAAAGAATTGGCCATAAAAATTACCATGCAAACCAGCTAGTGGTCTGCCAACCTAAAACAATACATCCACCATCTGACTACTGCAATATTACTGTTACTTTAAAGAAGACTATTCGAATCGATAATATTGCAACTTTTAAGGCCAACCAACAAAAGGGGGGGTTTTTTTTTTGTGGGTTTAAAATTTGTTAATGTGTTTCATTAATCTATTGTCTCTTTACTTTTAGTAAAGAGGGTGGAAGTGAAAAGGTCAATTGGAATTAGTTAATTATTTCATAGAGCTCTGAAAAGAGAATGATAATATTTAGGTTTACATTATATCATCAAATGAATGCTTATTATAGTTTAGCAAAAAGAGTTTTACGTCCAATGTAGTTAGAGCCTTATAGTTTCACTCTATTCGCTTTCCATTTATAGTTGCACAACCAGTCAAGATTATTAGTTAATCATTTTCAAATTTTAATAATTGCTTCATCTGGTTCAACGATCGCATGTAAGACGTTAACATAGAGTTAGATAAAGATCCTAACATTCGTATATATTACGGCCGTTAAAATTGAGGAATCAATAAAACCATATATTATTTGAAAAATTATTCAATCCCCCGTAGTCAGGCTCAATATCGTTAAAATAATTATCATTCAAGATTCCTTTTGAAAAACAATGTTTATGTTGTTACTTTCATCTTGTATCGATTTTTACCAACGATGCAAATCATTCTTGATTTACGTAACGAATGTGGTTTTAGCTTACCTTGTTCGCATCGCGAAATTTATATGAATTTAGCGTATGTTGAGAATGAAAATTTATAAGAATTAAAAAATACGCTATATTTTTATGAAGTTCGAGGAGGTAACTACATTCTAATTAAAATTAACTAGGGTAAAGAACCAGAGGGACCTAATGTTCATACAAACAACACTATAAAAACTTCACTGCGTAAAACAGGTTCTATAATATTTTAAAAATTAACAAATACGTCTCGATTGTATCGAGTTAACGAAATCATATCTTGATTGACTTTTGAAATAATTGTTTCGTCTCTAATGACGTTCCAGATTTCGATTATTATGTTATGAAAATCCATATTATCAATATGAGATACTGTATTCCCAACGGAATTTTATCAATAATATTGTATTATATTGGCACAAATTCTGAAGATTGATAACGCGTAAGTGACATTCATCAACAGAATTGATTGGTATGAGAAAAACAGTTTTTATAATATGTAGCTGATTCCTGAGTTATTTTTACATCAATCCATTCAATGTTCAACTTTAATAGTTACGTCACAAAAAGACTTACCTGGGAATAACAGCATCAACTTTTTATTGAAGGCAGTTAAATACTCAGATATTAACCTGAACGTCTTTTTACTTTACCGTTTTTTTTCAACGTCATTCGGTTAAAAAAGTTAGTGTTTCTTCCTTTCCAAGGTATTATAGTCTTCTGCTTTGTGTAAATTAAAGGCCTTTTTTCCAGTCTAAGTTGACCTGATTATTTTTACAATTTGTTACTATAACTACGGTTATATCATTTGTCGTTGTAATACGGCAACCTAAATGCATAGTTTTAATAGTTGTATCTTAACAACTATACGTGAAGTCCCCCGCAGCAGGTATATTCTATGGGATTTTTTTCGCAAGTAGAAAGGGAACTAGTTGATCATACTTCTGTTTGGGACTTAGTTCAACTTACGTATGATTATCCTTAGAGGAAGCTATAATACGTAAGGAAGGATTTCGTTATTTAACTAATTACGACACATTCAAACGAAAGATGAAATTATTAATATCGTAAGAGTATTGAAGTCAACTGAAGTTATTGTTGACTATACTAACTATAAGTTAATTTCAGTAGAGTGCACGGTTTGTTGTAAATATGGGTTAAGCACTAGCGCATATTGAGAAGTCTAGAGACTGAAAAACGGGTTACCTAAATGCAAAGTTATCTTCTACTATTTTAATAATAAATATGTATTACTTCAACAAAAATTCGAATCTAAAACTCTAGAAAAACTAAAGGCCTATGAATACCAATTAGTAATATTTAAGTTAAATACGGATAATATATCTAAAAAAGAAATCAATTTCCGATTAAGCTTTAAGCGATTATAAGTTAGGGAAACAATTTTACGAATGTGCTATACGAATTCCGTTAATTGATAGGGAATAAAAACAGGACCAATAATTATACTATGTAAACACCAACTCATTTGGCAATATAACGGCGATATATCTTTCGAAAAAAATAAAAGTTCTTCATTCAATGCTTCTCTAAGAAAAGCGTAAAATTACAATGTTGGGGGTTTTAAATTCTCAAAAAGCGACGATCGAGTGTCTCAATCCCTATAATTAGTAAATACAGCAGTAGCTTCGACTTTCATTCGAAAAACATCGAATTTTAAACCCATTTCACTAAATAATCACTCAAGTAACCAATGGTGCATCGCACCAAACGTTTCCTCCAAATCCACTATTTTGCCACTATATATCAGATTCGTGGATCTGACACGTCGCTAAGTACGTCAAAATCGCTGAAACTAAAACGAAAACTATGAAAATCTTCAAGTTACGCCAAATACCTACGTCATACCGCTATAATGTACCAAATCTTTACGCCCAAATAATAAAGTCACTACACTCAAATTATGAAATTTTTACTTCCCGTAATATAATATGAACTTACCAACCAAACCGATAAAACGAATAACGAATAAAAACAAAATAGAAAGAATAAAGGTTTTCGGACTCCTTTGAATGTGATAATAGAATGAAAACCTTAAAGATAATAATATTAACAAAACCTTGGCTTGAATATATTTGAACTATGTTGTGAACTGCTACATCGTCGGTTATGAGATTGGAAAAAGTTTCCACCATGGTATTCATGCTTTTGAAAGAAATGAAATATGTTACAACAAATGGACTTATAATAAATAGATGCAAATTCACAGAGAATATAAGTTCAACTTTAAAATAAGGTATTTTGAAGAGAATATATTGAACTAAAAAAAAAATCGATTAATTGAAAGAAGAATTTTTGAAAATAATATATAAAAATAATTACCCTCAATATCCTTCACTTGAAAACCAACTAGAGAACAGAATACACATCTCTTCTTACTACCAATGTCTTCATATACTTTTAAAGAAACCTCGTCGTTAAATCTAGGGACTAGGCATTTATAATCAATTCAATTGCATCGTTTGACTTCCAGGTAATAACTCCATACACTACCACATTAAGGTACCTAATAATTTTATACGCTATCCGAATTTCTATGCAGCCCCTGATAACGGGAGATCCGCGTTCGTAGAAAATAGAGTACTTGAAGCAACGGCTGCCTACATTATACGAGAAATCAACGTTAACTACATCAAAAGATGAATTAAGCTAAATCATTCAAATATTCTAACGTAACTTGAAAACTATCAAGATTTCCCCTGCTATCAAGATTTTAGTGACGCAAATACGAACGATCTAGGAAGTTACGCCTCTATATAAGTGTCTATTACAAGTTTTACTACAAATCTTTACCGCGTGTGTTAAAAAACAGGAAAGTATACTTATCAACGCGTCTTTCAAAGCATAGGACATGAATAAATTATAAAAAACACCATATACTATTAGAATTATATTCGAAACCTCAAGTTCAATCCGTTTACCATAGTTTATGTAAATGGAAGATTTATAATGAATTCCATCCTATATTGTGACAACTGAAATCAAAATGATTCATCATTATATAATTTTTTTATTACGAAAATAATACCGGTTTTTTTTTTAAAAATTTTATATGTCGATACCATGTTAAATTTCTGGGTACCAATTATTCTTTCACCCAATTATCACTGTATTCGAAAAAATGATACTAATTCCAATGTTAAGTTTCTGTCTTTCTTTTCTATAAGGCTGGTCATTTTTCGGTGTGTTTCGTAGTAGGGTATAATATGTTTAATAGCGGCGTAGATTGCCTTTATATATCGTGTAATGCGCCGCTGTTATTTCCATCAATGCTCCCACTTCTTTTTATAAATGATTTTTTCCGAAATGTTAAAGATTACCAACTTTCCTTCTTTTGATAATTAAGATTATCTACTTCGTCTTATTATTATTTCTTTTTAACATTAACTTACTAATAATGAAAAAAATGTTTATGTGCTTCGATACCGCTTATTTCTTCAATAAAATTAATGTTCGCATTACTGTCGTCGTATGTAATGTCATTCTTAATGTAATTTTTTTCATTGCGATTTGTCTCCCCCCCGAAAAATAATATGTAATTTCATTATCAAAAACCAGTTAGTGACTTCCTCCACGTTTCGCGTAAATAAAAGTGTTTATGGATGTAACTAGCAAATAACTTATAAACCCCACAAATTTAGTTTAGGTACTAACAGTAAACTTTAAAGGGTTTTTATAGTAAAGAATTGTTTAATCAATTGTGAGATATATGTATAAAATATTTTTTTATTTACTATCACCAAGCAGTGCCCAGTATATAGATAGTGTAATATTACTTCGCTACCATGTAAAAAAATACATCTACCGGCGGGAAGGCTCGCAACCTGAAGTTCTTACCTTATACAACCACCACCCTATTCAGTTCCGCGTTTTTGGTTTATACCCTTTAAACTTGAACCGACCACCCTATTATTTATAACACACCTATAGTAACTGAAAGCCTTATATTTAACGCTTATGGATAATTTACGAACCTTACGCTATATCTACTTTTGAATTTATGCTGAAGTAGCCTTATGTTAACTATATAGGTTCCAACTTCTTGAAAAAACCCCTTCCTCAAATGAATGTGAATCGTATTCGTAAACGTTTTGTTCAGGTGGTCGCGAAGAAAGAGTATACCAATCACTGGGAGTATGATATAATAGTTTCTAACCTTATACCTATGATATACGCCAGACAGCCTTTACTTATAAAATAAAATATTAAGTGAAACCTTGAATAAGAAACTGGACTAGAAATTGGACTTTTAATTAAGGCCTCATGATAGCATATAATTTAGAGACCCGTAATGGCGTGAAACCTATGGCATTAACCGGGCCGTACTACACGACCGTCTTAGTCCTCGCTCGAGGCCTACTCGTAACGTGGATCATACAGACCTAAGAGAGTTAAAGGCGTATAAAATACATATAACTTAGATAAAACCCCGTGCCGGTGGCGAATATGTATTTTAAAACCCGGTTAAACAATAGTGGCAAAAACACGCCCCGAGCTACCTTTTGACTACAGAGAGCAGGCCTAAGAATTGTTAAAGAATCGCAAAAAATTGTACATAATTTAACGGATGGTGGGCCGTGAATTTTTTTTTATAGATAGTCAAAAAAGAAAAAAATGTTTTCCAAATTATAGTCGAAGGATCTCTTAAGCAGGCGGGGCGCCGGTAAAGGTAGTAACCGCTTAAAAATAAATAAATAAATAAATAAATATTTAGATAAATAGAGACGTCAAGTACGAGCGCTTATAATTAAGGTTTGTTCTAGATCTTAAAACGCAAAAGAACTAAAACTTGTAGTGTGCAAGTTGAAGTCTAAAGGGCTACGTTGGCACAAGTAACGAGGAACAGAATCGTTGGTTATAGGGGATATCCTTTAGCTGCACCGTTTTGCGTGCGGTACGCCGAGCCGACGACGATCTTCATAATAAAACTAGGTCGCCAGAAAAGATTCAAGTAGTGATAAATCCGATTAATGATGTTGTAGTGGAATAGGATGTATATAAAGTGATGGTGTTGAGAGCGGCTGGACCTAATTTCTTTTCTTGGAAGTAGGCACTGTTAGGGTTTACAGTGTAGGCCCCCAACCTTCCTTAACGATATGGTCCATGCACCCATACCCAGAGAATCGATGTAAAGTCGAAGATGATGTATACTATAATGAATTAGCGGTATTAGTATAATCGATAAGCATTTTGAATACATATAGTTTCCCTTAGATTCCACTACTGATATGAATAAAGATATTAATGATTTATTAAAAGCTTATTCATCGACTAATATTTGGAATCAAATTAGGCGATCCGGTTATGAAAAAGGTTATTATCGTCTCAATTCAATTAGATACAATTTACTTTTTAACGACCACATAGATAGCCTTGTTGCTATCCTATTTTTTTATTGGAAAACTTAATTTTAACCAGGGTTATATTATACGGTTCGACGCTTTTCACGACAATATAAGGTTTATGAAATAATAACTCATTGGCAATATCGTTATAATAAATCCTTTAAGTCCTCCTTCGTTCTTGTGTAATGTGAAAGTGATATTCAAGTCGATGTTACGGTCCATTTCTTTAAAACATTAGTTAATAAATAACGTGAACTTAGAATTATTATCAATGGTTTCACATAATATGATACTTGTGAATTGCAAAATATAACAATAGTTAAAGATTTAGCGCAGCGGCTTTTAATTAATTATCAAATATTTCACCGATTTCGGTGCGTTATGATTGAAATTTGAGATTGCATTTGGATTAAAATATTATATCAAATTTTTTCGCGATGCAACGAGAGTAAAGTAACATTTAAACACCTTATTTCATCCCAACACGAATAATGTTACAGAATGTATCAATTAATGGGTTTTATCACACCTACGCTTCATTGTTATTTCTACTTGATATATTTAAAGTTTTTTATTGCCCGTTATCTAATTTGCGTAAATTAATAGGGATAATTGTATCATCAGTACGAAATTGATTTTTTAAGATATATGTTCATTACGTCAATCTTATACAACCGGTCAAACGTTTACTTAAGCTATTCACATAACTACACGTAAAGACCAACGTTTGCGGCTAGCTTATTCGCAACTTTATCATTGTCTTAGGAACATTATGAACAATTGAGTAAAGAAATATAAAGGAAGCTGTTCGTAATGAAAGATTTCCTTTAAAATGATTTGAGGTCGACCATAACGTATCACTTGTTTTTAAAAAAATGAACCGGACAAATTGTTGAAAAAAAAAAGATTTACAGTTGATATCACATCATTCATCCTATTGATTTCTACGTAGTTGAATTTAATATTTCTGCTCAATAATAACCCAAATTTTATCTCTAGTCACATATCCGAGCCATTTTAGACCTGGTTACGAGTTCGTAAATCCGAGACTATCAATTATCTGTTATGAACGTTATTAGTAATAGTAGCAGAACCAAACCTCAATTTTACGTCGAATACAGTTTGTAAACCCGAAATAAGCTTGTAGAATACCGCTTATACATTAAAACATGGTAAATTAATAGTTCCAATTGAATAGATAGACTATTAAAATTTAATTTAAAGTTTTTTTCATGCCTTTTGGATACTACGACTTATAATATTTTCGAATTCCGTTATTACTCGGCCGAAAACAACGAGCAGCATTGTTGCCCAACCCGTTACCCGGTATAAATTGATTTCATCTTGCATTAGTTACCAAACGACTGTCATAATACGTATCGACCTTGCGTTAGGTAGTACAACGGATTTTTAAAGCCCTTTTTAGCTTCGATTACGTAACCTACATGTTGTCTTACTGTTTGTTGACACCTATCCTATGATATCGAAAACCAGGAAATTCACGCGGGTCAATCGCAATAATAGGTATGTTAAATCACGTGAGCTAGTGGCAATTATAGCCTAGTGAACCCATGTGGGTTGAAGTGGTTAGCAATATGCAAATTAAAATATATAGGTTGAAGTATTAGCAGTAATTGACTTGCTACACATTGGTTGAAATGGCCGGCGAGTTTATACAAGTAGACTGGAAATTAAAATAACTTACCAAAAAAATGGGGGAGGTATGAGGGCGGACGATGAAAGTTTTCATACTTGAAAGGGAAGGCCAGAAGTAATATCCCAATCTGATGCCTGGGCTAGTGGTCACTAAGGATCGAGAACTAGTGGTTGCCATGCTCTTACGATGCTCTGTGGCCGCTTAGAAACAAGTTTTTATACCTATTATGTAACTAGACCACCCCTTTTTGGACGCTCCGTAATAGTTATTTAACAGAGGTTGCTCCCTTCTTCTCATCATCGAGGAATATAGATAGTATCTAAATGCCTTAAACTATAGCTCTCGCTTAGTCTCTTGACATGGTATTAATATTTTCATGATATACCGATAATAGATAACTAAGTAAAAAACACCTTCAATTAGGTCAGATTTCATTAATTATTAAATATAAACATTAAAATATTTCTCAATTGACACCTTTGGTGGCACTATTTGTTCTGGGGTAGAATACAGTGTTTTGGTTTCACTTCACCCCTACTATTGTAGATACATTCTTAAAAACCACTCGTTATGAAGGTACTGAACCAATGATGTCTCTTATAACTGTCGGATACTATCTATTATCCTCGATGGAGAGAGCGAGAGGTATAAGATTCTGCAAAGGAGCTACTACAGAGGCTGCAGAAAAAAGGATGGCTCAGTTATGTAACAGGATGACTTCAAAGCATCATATGGGCATGAAAATTGCTAGGGCTAGATCTCTAGCGACAACTAGCCTAGGCACCAGCATGTAAAATTACTCACGGCTTATTGCTGTCCTCGTAGCCATCCCTTCCTATGTTTTATACATGTATAAACCTACTGCCACTTTTAACCAACGAGTGCTAAGCCACAAAATGCAATCAATTAACGCTCGAAATTTGTTTTCCCCACAGATACCTCTGACCATTTCAATCATTGTTGTTTTAACACTCGGCTACTTTACTTAACATACGTGAGTTGATTAGCCCAATATTACCACAAGTACTACTAGTTATTTTAATTAATTATTGGTACGACACTTATTATCGAGACATGATATTTGTGTATTAACTTGTTTACTATTACTATCATCTTGGATGACTAACACATATAGTTTAATTAGTCCACTACTTAAAACTTATGAAGTAGTGGTTTATTAGGATTCGGCAACTGAAAAAGGAAAAGATAAAGTTAAGCCAGCGAGCGGGTCATACGGAGAGTCCTGTCGTTGTTTTGAATTGAACTGTAACGGGATTCGATAGTTTTGAAAACCGCGGTATTTCCAAAGTTTCGAAATTGATTTCTATAACAGATTTACATAATCCACCTATTTAATTAAAGATTGCCATTTGAATGAGTGATTAATACTAAGCCGGCTTTCTCAATGCTTGTTTCGAATTTTGAAAATGTCTTGAATGTAAAATTTAGGTTTGGGGTCACTATTCCTATTCATAACGATAATAACCGGTAATTAAGAATCGCGAATTTGTTAATCGGTAAACGGGTCAAAAACAGCTTGGATAAATTAGAATTCAAAAAAACCAAGGTATTTCTTATCTAAAAAATTAAGTTCCCCATCGTATGAATCAACAATATGTGTAATATGATATCATTTATAAAACTAGTTCATTTTTCATAACCAGTACATTTTATGGTTTTTCACTAGAGAATAGAGGTTCTCGCCGATGTAAAATACTTTCAACAGGGAGCTCTATTTATTAGAAACTTCCATTATACTTTGCTATGTTACCATTATTACAATATTTACGAATTACGTTGTAAAGAAAAACTTTCTATGAAGGTATCGGCCCCTATGCTCAGTTTCGCAGTAAAAAAAATTTAAAAAGGTTGTCTAATGTCGATGTGGGAGATGAGTATTATAAAAAATGAGTTAAAATGATTATTAGAGGTATGCCAATTATTCACCGTTCATTGGTTACTAGGTAATGTGCGACTTTCATCGAGTAAGATATAAATAATTAAGGAACGTAAATACTTTAAAACCTCATAATTATCGCATTCGGTATCATTATTCGACTCGAGTTTGAAAACAGTATTGAAACATGTTTTGACCCCCGTAAAGTCGAAAGAGACTTGAAATATACAACAGGTACAGTCAACAGCACACAACTCAACAGCAGGACCAACAGGGCCATTCAGTACTTAGTACATACTTCCATTACTGAACCTCTCAATACCAAAGGATTCAGAATTCACTAGAATTGTAGATATCTTCACTAGTACTATTATTTATTAGTGCAAGTAATAGTATTAACTAGTACAGAGGATTAGCATAGAGATTCTAGCATTGCTTATATTTACTAGCGTAGAGAAACTAGTATATACTAGTATATACTTATATTGACTAGTACGGAGTCTCGATTTTGATTTAGATATCTATAAAGATTCATTTTGTTAAAAATAAAGTCATTCATGTAGATTCTAAGATACTTTAATCTATAATTCTATACAATAACCTTCGGTGTAATATTTTTGAAATATTCACTTTTTCTGGAATATCCAATACCTTTAAGCATTCCTTATTCATATCCTTAGAACGTAGCTTGTTTCCATCACCTGAGATATCCTACGGTAGTACCAGTGATTATGGCCCTCATTTCAAGAGTACTGTTGTTGTTTCCGGTCCTATAAAGCTTACAGGATCTTTTGCTTCGATCAAATCCCTATCCCTTAGACTCCTATGCGTTAGAGTTACTCCCGTTACTTAAGGGGCTTTTTAGCTTAAAGCTTTATTTACGAAAGGAAGAAAGGAAGTTCGTAAAGCCTGTAGGGATAAAGTTAAGCAAGATATTTAAGTTTTGACCTTTGATGAGCTTACTGATTAGGAGGTAAAGGATCGGATTAAGTTAATAGTTCTCTTGACCTCATATAATTGGTACGATTCAAGTTAGCTATCAACTTATACGAAAGATTATTAGCTAAGCTTTAAGAAGGCTTAATAGTACTAAAGAAACCAGAACCACGTCAATCGACACGTATTATCACATAGGTAAAAGAAGAGCAGGGAAATATCAAAACCCCGATTTGTAACATTGAAAAAAAGTAACTTATAAAACGTATGTTGTAACTTCTAAAAAACTTTGAAAGATTAAATTTCAAAAACATTAACTCGTAGCTAGCAACTATGAAGGGTTGTTATATTATAAATAACTATTCTGAAATTCTAAAATACATCTTAAAATTATAATAAATATGGTTTTTATATAAACAAATTACATTCATTTATTTATGGTTATAGATTACAATTTTGTAAATATTTCCAAACTTATAGGTATACTAATTTTGGTTAACAAGCTACTTCATTTTTCTATTACTTTGGACTTTTTCACAGTTATAATGGGCATTGAAAACTTTTATGAGGCCTTATAAAAGTTGATTGGAATATGTTAACGCAATGGACCTATTTAATATTGGATGCTTTCTATGAAATTTCGTTTTTTTCATCTTTTACACGATTCATATTTAACTTGTTTTGTAAAAGCGATTGAAAATATTAAAATGAACTTGATTCATTAAGGCTGTTAGGTTAAGGATATTAAGTATTCCCTATAATTTTCAGCCGGTATTAAGTCATAACTTCCACTCTAAAAAGTCAGTACACGAAGTCAATTCCAGAAAACCGTCCTTTTATTACGACGAAAACTACAGTTGAACTTACAAGACGAAAACCGGCGTTTAAAGAGAAAAGAAACTTTCAATTTCATATTTAAATAAAGAACGAAAAACAAGTTACTTGTTAACCGTAACCAACATATTAATTGGTTGAATAAAACCGACCTTGTGGGCTTTTACGAGGGCTACTCTGTAAAGGCTCATAAAGTGTGACATCTAAATTTACGGCTTTTCAATACTGATAAACTTATTAGTAATAAAAACAAAGCAAACGTTGTTATACATATCAACGGTCAATTAAAAAACTTTTATCACTTATAGCATTGTGACATTATAGTATTACTACCATGAATTACATAGTCATATATTCAATTTCATAGGTTTATTACGTAACATTCTATACAAAACCTTAAATTAGAGAATTTTGGTCAATCAAAATCCGTGTATTATACAGGCGTAACCGCTTCCTGGTATTCGTTATTAATGTTAAAGTCTCCATTTTTAACGTTAAGGGGTTTGTTTTTTACATTCATTCGCATAAAAATCCCATTAATGGTCTTATCATAAACGGATAGTACCTCTATATAGGCCCTACCTTAATATTTCAACCTTCAATAGTTCATTTCAGTTTTTGAGGTCTTTCCTATTCTTTGAATATTACATCATTGTGTTTAAGTTGTTAACTTTGAATTTCGAGATTTCATTAGGGCTTATCTAGGCTTATTATGAACATTTTGAAAAAAGAACATTGCTTTTGATATCGCTACGTTAAAGGTGCAAACGAAAAAGTATTAAGTATAGAGGGTCAATTTATTCAACCTACTGGTAAAACTAAAATTAGGATGTAAGTTATGTTTAAAATTGGTTATAATTAAAATTCACCATGTTTTTTTAAATGTATTCATTGACTTGAGTTTCTTATAAATCGGATTAGTTTTTGAAAGCTTTACAAATTTGTTATAGGAATTTGAAACTTATTATTTGTTAATTTATATACTGAGGATATACTTGCTATTATTATCAGATACTTCATCATTATTGAGCCTTTGCAGAGATCTTATTATAAATTTATCTTCATAAATTTTACTATGTTATTCGATAAGTTCTTTTTCCATACCAGTTTTCATTATACTAGCTTAAATTTAGTTAAGTAATTACCTAGGTTGTTGAACGGGCTCAAAAACAATAATTTATAGAGTGTTTTGATCTCATATATGCTGCTTGTAAAGCTTTCAACAACACTTTAATGAGACCAAGATTTCAATTTTTTACCCCTAGGAAATAATGGTCTACAAAACCTTTCATAGTGTTTTAAAAATAACTATGAGCCTAAGATGCAAGCGATGTATCCTAACGGCTACAAAGGTTTAAAACGGCTAAAAAGTATGTAACATAGCCATTTTTTACCCTGGTAAGAGACTAAAATTCATTTATTATATGTTAAACAAAATGATCAAACGTATTGTATATACCATATACTATTTATTAATTGATCGAGGTAACAAGTTTATTAATTATTTAGTCAAAAATTTCCATTCACTACGCTTCAAAACTTGATGTTTTTGTTATACACCACGAAAAGTACCGTCATTTCCGAACGTTCTACTAGAGTGATTTTTGAAAATAATCGAAACCAGAATTATTATCAGAAAAGTACTATATTACTTTTTTCTTTACCTTTTTCAAATAGCTATCGTTGTAAGCAACTTAACCGTTCAAAACAAAAGAAGAATCCAATATTTCACGCCTCAAAATGGGTTTTACAATAAGGTTAAAGGATATAGAGGATGTAAACGAAACGATAAGTTTGCCTTTACTCTCAGCCTAACGGTTTTCGACCATATACCATTTTCAAAAATGAGACAAGGGTTGAAATATTAGTTTAACAGAATAAAGGGTAACCCGTCTTTTATGAAAGTTATCTCATATAACGAATCTCTCGCATATTATCAAGGTTTATTTACTAGGTAGTCCGAGGAATTGGCCTGGAAGATGATTAACACTTTTAGCTTCATAGTCTTTAAATGAATATCATGGTGCCTCGTAGATCAGTTGTAATGGAAGAAAATCTTATGATTATTAAGGTAAGTATTCCTTCTGAAAATGAAACGCCAACTGAAAACTCCAGATGAAAAAAGAATATTCGCTCAATAGCATAAAAAATATCACATAGATTACCGAAAAGTCTGTTAATATTTACTATTATTAATAAATACAGGTCTAATTTGTAGTTTTCGTCAGTATATTAGAGAAAAAACTAAATAGAAAGGAATCTTCGAAGGGAATAAATGCTCAGAATTAGAAAAAAGCCATCCACAGTGAAATACGAAGCTTGTTATCCTTTAAATTCTTTAATTCTTTAAAGCTATTGAAAGGAATACCAACCGCTATACTATGGCCATAAAAAAATTTACTCAAGTGAAGACTAATTTCAAAAGTTGAATCAAAAGAGAAAATTTTGGAATAATATTTCGAGTATTCAATAAAGGTATGGTGTTAATTACCCTAAAACATTGGTTTCTATAGCAAATTCTTGTACGTAATGTATCTTTATTACACTTATTAATTCCTATAGATGGAATATCGACTAAATCGATATCGGCTAACCTTTCTAAACGGGTAACTTGAAAAAATAGTGTTTATGAAGATCCTAGACATTATTGAGAGATTTTTCTTAGAATATCCGAATGAAAACATTATGGGTTTGAAACTTATAATAAACCTAGTTGTCTAGTTACTTATTAACATTATGGTCATATAAAAGCTTCAAAATAATGGTTGAAAAGGTTAAAAAAGTATTCAATAAGTTTCATCTTAAAAGGTTAAACTTTGATGATGTGATATATATTATTCACTGCTATCAATCAATAATTTTACTTTTATTAAGGATTTTTCGATGTCAGGCTCTACCCAAAACTTTTTGAATATCCTTCAAATGGACATTGGAATGTATTTTGAGTTCAAAGACCTGAAATAAACAAAAAACTTCCTAAGGTTACGTATTTGAAGGTTGAGGAACGTACTTATGGTTATTTTAACATAAAGTATATGCATCAAAACAATATTGGAGTTAAGAGTAAAATAAATGAAAGAACGTTCTATTTACATCATTATTATAATCTGATCCATCGTTTATGCTATTCCACATAAAGGTTAAGCTACTATTATACAAAATAATAAATATTGGTTAGATATAAAGGCTTTTGGCTATGTAATATGACAAATTAAGCCGGATATCGCCTTTCTTAAGTTTTTTTATTTATGGTTTAGCCATCATCCTATTTCTATACAAGTTATAATTGAAAATTACGCTATTAGATACTTTGGACAATATAAAAAATATAGCTTATAAGCTAAGAGGCCAAGAAGTATTAGTATGTTCATGTTAAGACGTTATATACTATAGCGAAAATACTTTAAATATTCCGAAGAAAATAAAATTATGATTTAGTACGATTTCGATTGAAATTGGGATCAAGTGACTGGAGAATCAATATATGGATATAAAAATCAAATCGGTAATGGGATGGTTAACTGGTTATGTAAAAGGGTACCCAAAACGTGATACTTTTGATAGATAATAGAAGTGTGGCAGTAATAATGATTAATTAGATTGTTGGTATGTATTGTACTAATAATGGAGTAATTAAGTTGTCTCAAACCCTTAAGTAACACCAATACATTTAATAAAAAACCTTGAAAAACAATTTATAAGTTATAAGGTGAAACGTTGAACAATATATATCAATTAGGTTCCTACGAATAACTATGTAGCCTATATGATAATAAGGATATTGCCGAATGCAAAATACGAAGTAATAATGTACCGGCTTGGTTTAGGTAACTCGGGTTAAGCTTGAATTGACGTTATATTAAGTTTTATATTCCACATGACCTTGTGATATTGTATGTATCCAATGGTAAGATGGTTTTAATAAATATTTTGGATATGAATGAAAAAGGATTGTTAAAAGGTAATCAGTTCAAGTCGGATTATATAGGTATTCTTTCTCCTTATATTTACGTATTTTTTCTTTGCTCCACACTATACTTCCCTCTCTTTAGCCTTTACCCGTTATTATACTTCGATTCATTTATATTATCCTTTTTTAGAAGGTAAAACCTGTTAGTGGGTAATATTAAAATATACAATATGTATATTCACTAACAAATACCTGAAAAACATAGCTCACAAGGCCAGTGGTTACTTAATAACAATTTCAAGTACTAATCCTCTTAACACCAAAACATAAGAAATTCACTAGAGTTATTGATATTTTCGCTAGAACCAGTACTTGCTAATACAATTATTTGTATTGACTTGTACTTAATATCCACATGGAGATGCTACCTGTGCTGGTATTTACTAGTGCAAAGAGACTGATATTATTTGATATATACTGTTATTGGCTAGTAAAAAGTGTCGATCTTCATCGAGATCGCTATGAGAATATAATTGATCATGTATCAAGTCTTCCATGTATATTCCAGAATACTTAAATCTATATGCCTCCACAATATCTTCTTGTATAGTTTCTTTGACCAAGAGTTTTCTGAAACCCATTCATTCTATTTTAACCTTATCTGTGCATAATAACGCAATGGTCTTCCATGTATATTCCAGAATACTTAAATCTATATGCCTCCACAATATCTTCTTGTATAGTTTCTTTGACCAAGAGTTTTCTGAAACCCATTTATTCAATTTTAACCTTATTTGTGCATAATAACGCAATGAAACCAGTAAGATCGCTAATAATAGTTTAAAAATAAAATTTTATAAGCTTGAACATCCATTACTATCAGTGCTTTTAAAGTATCAACTTCACTTAAACTATCCATAATAACTATGAAGTAACTTGGGTTACCAGTTCTTTTGTGAGGACATCATCTTTAAAGTTAAAAAAAAACTCGCTTCCAAATGACCTGGAAATTTATACAGCATCATAAACGCCTATTCGATTTTGTTGCTAATAAGTGCATCGAAATTTCGTTCAAAACGGTGAACCGTACGGTATAACCAAAGCTATATATATGTGTTAGTTAAAGTATAGATGGTAATATCTCGGCTTAGGTATCTGTTTAATTCAATTGTGTATAACTTAAATTGACCTAGTTTGACCAGCTGGTAAATAAAAACCTTATTATTTTTACGGAACCATGAAAACTCATCGTTATTCAGTAAATATTCCGAAATGAAGACCTGTCGTATTTAGTTTCAATTAATACAAATAACGATATGTAAACTTAGATTTCATATACGTACTACACGAATCAAACGTATGTAAAAGGTATTTCGGATAATAACGACTTTTCGTTTATTTCGAAGCTCGATGTTAGTAAAATATTGATAATCTTATGGAATCCATTTTTGAGCGATAGTAAGCTGAATAATTTTTTTTTACGCGTGGGGGCCGCTTCAGAAAAAAAAGCTTATAACGTGCAAGTAATAGTTTGAATTTTAAAATACGGTAGTCAGCAAACTTTTTACAAATATCAAAATTTGGTTGGTATAATATATCAGTCTATGGAAAGTTAGCATCTTCATCCCAAGTTAGGTTAAAAAGAATAGAAAAAGTTGTTTTGATTTACGGAGTGATTTTTCAGAAAGTAGTTGAATAATTATAAAGAATTCCAAGGTTTAATGGTCCTCAAGGAAAATAAACGAACGGGCTATACCTCTGAATTATATATTCCATACTTTTGAACAATTCGAAATCCGTAATATTTTTATCATGAGTTTTGTAATTACAGTTGGTAGGTAATACATATCAAAAGGCATTCCGTTTTAGGTGAGGGTTGTTGTGATTACATCGTTAAAATAAGTAGCATCTTGAAGACTAATCGAAATAATGGGCTTTTGAAAAGGTTTTTCAATCAGAGTTCAACTAGGGGAAATTTAAACTAAAAAAAACTTAAATCGTTCAAAAAAAGTTTTTTCCTTATGACTCGAACGCAAAACGGCGTTTTCCCAGGTGAGACGAATGGAGGGTCCAGCGATTGTAAAGTAGTCCCGAATGAACTATTAATTCAAGTGAGTAAAGCTAATAAAACTCTATATGCTTAATATATACGTTGAAGCCGTTTTTTTTTACAAAAATCACGTAACTTTGATAGATTTGTGACTAATACTACTCCGTTTCGATACTCAATTCCAAATACCTAGTTTTTCATAAAATTCAAATTTATATCTCAATATATTTAGCGTTTTGGTTCTAATATCAAGAGAGGTCAATTCATGTTCAATGTAAAATTTACATTCGTTTGTACTGCTATTGAAATATATTAAAACGACTCAAAAGCATGCAAGGTAAAGAATAAAGATATTCGAGCGTAATGAATTATCATTATACTGTGGAAAAATAGCCGGTATACCGGTGAAACCAAAAGGGGTAATTATCTTTTTCTTTTTCAAGATTTTAAACGTAAACGGAACGTATATCATTACTCATCGCCATCCTTAGTACTTAGTTTCTAAAGAATTTTCTTCGCCAAATAATTAATAAATTACTTTATTCATAACATAATGGTGGCCGCTTTCATCATTAGGGGAAGAAGTTATTGGTCGGCTGTTACGACTCAAGCATGATGACGGATCAATAAACAAGCTAGTGTGCCGCTGAACCACTTAGAGCTTGACGTCCAACACATCAGGCGGAGAATACCTCTCCTTTGTTAGCAGGGAAATGACTAAGCCAACCACGTGATTAGGATCAGTGGGATCAGTACAGATCCAAGTCATCCATGATTAGCGGGCTCAGCACTGATCCAGGGGATCTAGTACTGAAGACGGTATGAAGGCACAGATATATAAAACACGGTCATCACCACATAGATAGTCTTTCCTTCATAGCTCATTAGTTGTCAATCTAAGTATTCAGTCTAGAAATTTAAATAGTCTCACGGCTTTTGATCGATACTTGCATGGTTGCGATATTATTCACTCAGCACCTCCGCTACCTTCTTGATAACATAAACCCTCTGACACTTTCTATATACTCACGGGTATTTAGTGTGATCGTTATATTGGCCTTTTAATGGCGATGATTTTAACGGTAATCGATAGAAAAGCATAAGCCTTCTTTACGTATTTTAACGAAAACTACAGTGGTTTCTGTTAAGGAGTTTCTCGTACGAATATAACCCGAGTTTTTCAATTTGATTCACTTTTTACATTGGATGAAAAGTTTATTTACTAAGACGCCTTATAATGGTTCCTTACTGACTTCAAAGGGTTATCCATGATTGTTATTTTAAAAAACGATATCATAATTAGTTTAGAAGCGGTGAGGATGGAACTTATCTCCTAGGCTTTTATATTATAATTGCGCCAATTTTCTGAAGATATCCTGAAACTTATCATGAATCAAAGCGCGTATCTTTGGTGCTGGTATTTTGTTATTACTCATATTTAGAACGGGTATAAAAAAAAGATAATAGCTTAACCCCGTGTAACCTTCCAGAATATAATAAAAAAGGTGACAACGAAAATACCCTGAGCATTTGTTTACGCTAGCGTAAAATGAATTTTCAATGTGTAGTAATCTCCCGCTGATTCTAATAACAATAAGTTTTCTGAAACTTCATGAATTACCTATTCGTAATCTATCCAATATTCAGAGAAAACGGTATCGAATTATAAGTCAGGAGTAATATGAGTCTAAATTCAATTCAGATATCCATTTGAATTAACACTTGAATAAGTTATCAATAAACAAAGTTGTAAACTAGGTTAAAGTATATGTAAGTACCTTCAACAAGCCATAAGCGTGAAATCAAGAAAAACGTGAAATTAAATAACGGGTAATTTATTTACATGAATTATTATTATATCTTGAGCGAATATTCATGTTAACATTACTAAATGAAATAAAATTTGAAAGTCAATTTCAATGGAACTGGGACTTATTCAATATTCAGGATTAAGTTTTCTAATAAAACCAAAGACTCTTAATCTTTGGCACACGACTGTATGGAAAAGGTAAGATTTTATCATTGAAAAATTGATATGATCGTTGGTAAAGATAGTGAAAATACCGATATTAATTTTGGTATTAAATTTGCTCGACCGTTACAAGAGATTCAGTTGATAAATACCAATACAGTAATATTTTACGACTAATAGACTGTATAAATTGAAGTCTGTGCGGCAGGCGAGTTCCAAATCGTTTACCTACGTAACGCGCCGTTTGATATTTATTCAAAAAGCGATAATATAGGTTATCATAATGTTTGACTTATTATCGCTATCAGGCGTATCGCTTTTACCTTTTTCATTACAAGCTGTTTCACCGGTATTAGTATTATTAATGCAATTGTAATTACTATTCCCAGTATGGCAGTTTCAAAGTCGTTTATTAATAAGTCAGGGCCGGGTAACTCAAACGTAACAAGTGGTCAGTATTTTGAAAGCGGGTAAAACATTAATATGTATATTGTTAATGGACCCTTTAAATATAGCAAACGTAGCGACGGAATTTTGAGTTATATTGTTAACATCTTTGAATCAAACCCTTCAAACGAAAAAATAATTCCTTGAAACCCTTCTCGCACCCTTGATTTTAAATTTGTGAGTTAGGCGATAACAGCTTTTTCCACGTTTGAGATATAGTAATAATTGCGTATAATCATTAAAAAAACGTCAGAGTTTCTATTACTGGCATCATTAATTCGAACGTAATAAATTTTCATGATGGTTTCTTTAGGAACTTTGAATTTTTAGATGAAAATATGAAAATTCTTTTTCATCCTGTCGATAAGATACAATTTTTACACAATATGTGTAATATTGTGGCATTTAATACTAAAAAACGTGATTAAATACTCGAAAACTTAATTAGGTAATCAAAGGGTTTACATTCTTTTTTCAATTGTAGGCGATATTAAATTGGTTATTAATATTGTAATTGAAAACGGGGGAACCCGGGTTTTGTAATCGTCGGAGAGTACGCTAATGAAGGGAGATTTTGTTATTACATCGTTTGTATGTATTTTGGAAACGGGACCCCCTAAGGGAAGGGTTTTCTTTCAAGCTGTGGGTGTGCCTACAACAACTTCAATCTGTAGTATTATATTAGTTAACGTGATCAGTTCATTCATATTACCCTGTTATACATTGATAGTTTGTTCACGAGCAACGAAGTTATACTGAATGAGCTTCGGACGCAGAATATCATCTTCTAGTTGGCATTAAGTAGTGAATGAATCGTATTTCGTTCATAAGGCGGTTTGAAGCTATTTTTCAACCAGTTCGTCGTGAAATTATTTTATAAATTTAGAGTGTAGGTTCAAACCGTCGAAAAACAGAACAATAAGCCATAAATATTTGTAAAGAACTAAAATATCGTATGGTAAATACTAGAAGATAATATGTGAAGGTTTTAAACTACAATTATCGCTTATAACGGTTGGATACTATCTATTATCATCATTATAATAAGACTTTTCTAAGAAATTGTTATAGGCTGCAGAAAATTAAATGGATAAGTAATATGACAGGATGACTCCAGAGAATCGTAGGGTTAAAAAAACTACCAGAACTAGATCTCTAGCGAGCACTAGCTCAGGCACCAGCCTGTAACACCCGTTTAGTATAAAAATTGATCTCCAACATTAAAGCGAAAAATCTCGTCATATCACTAATAAAAATTTAAGAATAACCTTATGTAAATTTCTATATTCACATCAAGCATTACTAATAAAGTAACGGATTTTCTTAAACTATTAGGTATCATTAAAAAGTAAAGTTAATAAATAGCTCATTTCCCATCCAAATCAGTTATAATGTACAATGTAACTACGGTTTCAAGCCTTCAAAGAAAAAGTAAAGTCTTAAAAGGTCTTTTTCAATGCTAATGCTGATAAATCGTCTGTTTACAAACATTATGATTTCGGTAAAAAGATTGGATCGCGCGGTATCATAAAGGTCAAATGTACGTTTTGGCTTGAATAACGATGATAACTTCGGGGTTTATGTAACTAGTAAAAATTCAATTTCATTGAACTTCAATTAACGCGATAATGAACAGCTTATAAATGTGAATGTAAATACGGATAAAATGCCACAAAATCTCATTTTCAATTACTAAATATTCCAAAATAATAATTCTAAATATTAGGTCTTGATTAACACGAATATTAACAGATAAACTATGATTGTCTATACGTATAGTGTAAAGGAAACGAAACTGAGTAACGTTCTAAGTAATAACAACGATGTGAATGTTTTGAAAATCGATATTAGTAAATGATTCTTAATACTTTGGAATAAACTCGTTGACAATGACCAACATATAAACTTCAACGTTTGTAAACGGATTGGAAACGAAACATTTAGGGTGAAAGGTTATGATTCTCAGCCCAAAATTCCACTATTGGAAGAGTCTATAAAAACATCCTCATTTCATCGAATGGATATACAGGGTTGTATGTAGTGCACTCATTTATTATAAATTGTATCAAAACAAAATTCAAAAAGGCGTTTCTTTTAACTGATTCATTTTCCGAAATACCGTCGGCTGTTTTTTAGGCGGGTACCTATGTTAGTAGTTTCTATATATCTAGCTCTAGTAGTTCCCATGCTCCCACAATATTTTGAAGCCTGTTTGGGGCATTTATTTACACCTGTCACGTGACTAGGTCACCCATTTTCTTTAGCTACGTAACATCATTTGAGCAGGTTTTCTTTTTCATCTCTTTATATAAGATTGTACAGAGTGTCCAACCACTTTAAGATATAACTTAGACTTAGTGATGTAACATATAATATTCTATATTTCTTATAGGCAACATTATCTTTATTTGTTAGCGGTTATACTTCAGAGCTATGTTTTTCGAATTTTCGAACCTGTACTTTTTGTCCTTGGAACAGTTCCATAACACTAGTGTTAGGGACTAAATTTAAGGCATTTTGGTAACATAATACGTCTAATTAATTTAGTAATAAAAACAACGCACCGAAATTTACGTGCGAAGCTTATGAAGCGATTCAAAGTTGTTTACGAGTACGTTTAATGTATGAAATGACGTAATAAAAACATATAAGTTATGTTAATAATTATAATTTGTGAATTCCAAGTTTTTTCCGGTGCGTTTAAGTTTTAGGAGTAACCCTACCTATAATAGGGGTTCGTTTTTACGCTATGTTAGAATAACGTTATTAACGCATCGATTTTTATCGGGAATTGCATCGATCATAACAGCGATACGAACTTCTTGAACTCCATCTTTAACATTAAAGGTTTATCCGATAACATACGCCATTAATGAATTGAATGTAAGCAATTACACTAGTCAGTTAAATTTTATAACGTTAAGCTATGTATTTAAATATAATTAATTGCGATATTATGTACATTCCGTAAGATCTACAGTTTATTGATATCCGAAAAAATACATTTAAATAAATTTTCAGAGATTAGAGGGCTTAATGAAGACTTTATTAAAAGGTTATAAAGTTTTTGGTGACGACAGTGGTATCGACGACTTCGAAGATTTGTTAGAAATATTAGATTTTACTATGACGAAACAAAAGCGATAAAATCTATTAAAGTCCAGTTAATGAATTTGAAATAAGTGGTTTACGAACGGTTTTACGTTTTCTTCAACGTTTGGGAGATTTCTTTTTTAAAGCTATCGGTATAGTTTGGTAATCGGCCATTAAACTGATTATTTTACAAGGAGTGATGTATGATATACTAGTTAACGCGTTGCGACTCCTTAATATAACATCGGTTTGTAACGATTACATCTTTTGTGTTGAATTTAACAATAAAATATTTTATAACATTTGAATTCGGTATAGTGACGTTGGTTATGTTAGTAATGTTGGTATCAACGATGTTATTTATTGCAGGAATGGCAACGGCGGCGGTTTTTTTCGGGATAGCAAGTGAAATGCCATTATGACCGACGTGAACTACTTTAATACTAATAATATACGATGCGTTATCTAAGTTAATTACTCGGGATTTTCGTCATATTAAGATTATTGTTTGTGATCAAAATGCAGTACGTATAGTTATTTTATTTTTATTCATTTATTTGATCTTCCGTCTCCTCCAAATAACTTTGGTACCAAGGTTCATGACGATGTTTTCCTTACTCTTATTGACGACCTTACTAATTTCGAGAATAAAGAACCTTCAATTGATCATATATCCTCGTATAAACATAGAAATGACTTCAATTTAACTCAGTGGTTAATACTCAACATTGCATCCGCTCCTTGTTTATAATGAATTCACCTTATAAATTTCTTCTAATTTTTCCATTTGTAAATCAATGTGAATTAAAAATATTATAACGCTGCTATCATTGAATTTAGTCTTTATTCAATGTTACAAAGTTTCCTTTTTTTTACTCTTTAAGATCCAACGAAATTATTCGTTATATACCTGTAATTGTTTTACGACTATTTTATTCTTCTTCATTTGAAAGTTGATTGTGATGGATATTAATATTCAATCTGAACCTTTGTCATTCTTCATTTGTAATATGTCGGTATTTTGTAGAAACTTTGAATTGAATACAAGTGGAGAACTTACCTTATTATTAAATATCAATCATTCCTGGGATAAGCGGTTTACAATCGTGGATGTAAATTATATTTTACCCTAATATGAAAGGAAGTCAAAGGTATTGGTGTGGTTTTATTGAAAATATACCCCGTAAGTCTCAAATAGATGAGACTGGTGTTAAATAATCTTTCGCTAGCATATCCAAAAATATTAGTAAAGCATTAGCCGCGAAGCAACCCGTGTTCATTAAGGATAAGCCATTTTGATACATTTGAAAGGTTTGTGCTTTTATCAAATAAAAATAATTGGAAACAAAACATCGCTTAACTAGTTCAAATCCGATTACTAAATTGTTATTTACAATGACAATTATAACCAGTTTATAGAAATCTTTGAAAAGCCGTCGTACGAAAAATTACGGGAGAAACTCTATGTATTGCGAAAGACGTTAATCTAATTGCTAGAATAAGGTTATATTTACTCTACTATTTTCTTAATTGGTACCACCGTTATTCTTGCTGAAAAACTCGGCAACAGGTTTTGGTTTATATCGAGTACAATAGATTTAGAGTTTTTCTTTTTTTCGAAAATTAATTACTATTCACTTCTAATGAGGATGCAAACTCCTAAATCAATTGTATAAATCAAATATTCAACAAATTCAACGTTTAAATTTCTTTTTATAAACCATGTATTGAAGAAGAAAACAAGTATAAGATTATTTTCCATTGAATTTTTGGACTCTATAAATAGCAAGTTATTATTGGCATGTTAACCGGTATACACGTTACCATTTAACAATATATTAATAATTTGTCATGATTTTCCTTTAATATATCGGAATATTCTCTTCAACTATTATATAGTTTTTTTACAATATGTAGTAAACCTTTTAAACTTCGATAATTTCAATTTGAATATATTATAGCATGGATTAGACGATGGGAAAACTATGTATCTGGGATCAATTATCCAACTAGAAAACGAAATACGTGTTAAAATGTATAAGTTACGCGTTTTCCACGAAAAAACAGCCTCGACGTTTTCGATAAAGCTGTGAGGTTATATCGCCTTAATTAACTCTCATCAGTAGTTAATTTAAGATTATTTCATAATTATCGATCCTTCAATTCATTTCATTCAAAAGGGTGTTGGGTTTTGTTAAGGGTTCGCGAAAGAAACTGTTTTCGGACGGTTTAGGTTTCATTGTATTTCTAAACCAATTTATACTCCATTGGCCCCTAACTGAAAACCATTTTTTAGAGTTAAACTATTCCGGTTGGGCCTTGTAAGATCTTATTAAACACGATGATCACGTTACCTAATAACTAGTGACGTATTAATTACATTGCTCAACATTTGCTTAGTAATATTACGAAATATATGTTCAAAATTATTAGGGATAATCAATTTCACCAAAGTCTGGCAATCGTAGCTACGCGGTATAACCTGCGAGCCTGTTTTTGACGCCTTATAAAAACTTCTAACATATGATAACTATCTGATAACTCTAAGAAAGGACAAAAAAACTGGGAAGATCCTATGTTTCTAATATTTTGAAGCTAATTTATAATGAAAGAGTTATATACATATAATAACGTGTATTGTCTCAACCAAACTAGGTTATTTTAACTAGAGTTTTTGAATCCCGCCTTTTTAACGGAGATCAATAGCTCCTATATTTCAAATGAGTTACTTTGAAACCGCTTTTACGCATACGAGTCTCCCTACTATCTGTTGCTAAAGAATCCGTTCCGAGGTGTTACTCGCATTTCACTAATATCAAGGGCTGTAAATAACGAGTACGTTTCATTTACCTTGAATGGTGTTTCTTTTGATTTTATTCGCGTAATATGTATAAATGAACCGAGAGTTACTTGAAATATATGTATTGATAAAGACCAAATATTTATGAATTTAATTTCTATATAAATAGTAAACGACAACGATATTGAATGTTGTCATGACCGTACTGAGTTTTTTATACACGAGTCGTTTTTTTTCGCGTTAATTGAAATCATATATAGTTCATCCGTTAATGGTTACCATGTCGGTACCGTTACCAACGTTATTTCATTTAAAACATATTTTAACAAGTATTACACCGTCTGATCCAACCTTATTACCGGAATTATTATATTTTCAAGTAAATTTAATATTCATGATGTTTTCGGTGATGACCTGTTGAATCCAATGCAATATTCGGAAGTTTTTGTAGCGAATTATCAATCAACTTTATAATCTATTTGAATATTGAATAAAGTGATGAACAAAGTAAATTTATGGATACCTTGAATAGTTTAAGTAAAATGTTTACTTGAAGATTAATAACAAACACAGATGCCAAAATTTACGCGAAACAGTTTCAAAATTATTAGAAACTATTTTACGGGCTTCACCGCAATTTGATGAATGAGTCTTTTCCAAATTGGAACAATATATTTCAAAAATCATTTTACGACCGAGCGGTAGTAAAATTACGTATGAGCACTGTATGTTACCTCGAAACAGATAATGATTTCGAAGGCACGAATCTAAAGGTTTGTAAGTACTTATGGTTTTTCTTTATATACATCTTAATTTATTGAAAACGTCCATTACTCTAATATTGATTGTATTTCAATGATAAGGATACCATTATTATGAATATTGATTTGTTTTTAATTATTTTTAGCTTTAATATCAGCTTTATATAACTTGAACACGTTTATTTATTTCATCCTGAAACTTACATGAAAACATTAAAGATTTTGTTCAGCGTATTTGAGAAATTACGTAATTCATATAATCCGTAATCTCGGTTACGTAATAGTGTATGAAGAAAACCCTTGATACACATCGCTTACCTACGGAACGGTTTTAAATATACAATAATATTTTAATTCGTTTCAAGCATTATAAGTCGGATAAGGTTTTTTTGAACATTGAACTTACCGTAAAATAGATATTTTAGTATATGTATCATTAATTCCCACGTCGTTTAATTTGATATTTGGGGTCAAAAAAACCTCGATGTTACGTCAACTAACTTGTTCTACCCGCTTCTGAGACCTTTCTAATCTAACAATTCTTCGACTATTACATATCTATTATTAACGTTATTAAATAAGGTTAGTGGGACAAAACCTAAATTAAAGTTGAGAATATTTTGCGAAATATGAATAAGTTTCAGGCGCGCCACCTCTACATAAAAAACTTTCCAAAACTATGTGTTTCAATTCAATGTATAAATTATATGTTCCCAAATTGAAAGTCGATTTCAAACTTTTGAAATATTGCAGACTTAAACATTTTCATATTGATCATCGTAATTTATACTTAATTGTTTAGTTGTTTTATGCCTAAGGTGTATTCGGAAACAAATTAGTTCCGCTTTATAAACTCTATATGTCAATTTTTCGGCAAATTGTTGATATTCGGCAACTCAATTATAGTTTTTCTTTTCAAGACGTTTCGAATATAGTTGATAACACATGCGTCGAGGAATCATTATAATGCCTCTGGGTTCAACTTCGTAAAGTTGGAAAATAAAGACATAGTTTATAACCGTTTATGACGGGTAAAAATACTACTAGAAAAAATTTGAAAATAATAAGTCAAGTGATTAAGCAAAAAATATTGTTTAAAACATTTGGATATTATTTCTTGTTCTCTATCAAGAGAATTTGGGAGAAACTACGGCTAATAATCTATAATAAGAACTAGAGGGGGAGTGTCCTGGTCACATAACTGGACGACTCAGAGTATCAAAGAAACATGGAAACCACTATGGCAAGATCCCTAGTAACTACTATCCCAAGAACCAGCTTATGAAATAGAGCTTGACTTATATTTCAAGGTATAACTTGAATTGTTTCCATTTGATTCTCATTGGTATTTAAATTTAACTTCGTTAATAAAAGATCATTTTTCATCTTCACGGCGGGTAGAAAACCTGGCATTCATGTTGTCGAAATTACTCACGACCTTGCTTTCGTCATATTTATATGCCTAAAGCTTTATTTTACCGTAATGAAGTTAAAATAAATTTCGATAATATTATGGAAGTTGTTAAAAACCTAATAGGACGAGGTAATTGGATCGCCTTTTCGATACTAACTTACGAAAATGTTATAGACGTACACTATAATCCCATTTGATGTAATTTGAGTAGCAGACTTTAGGCCCTGAAACTTATCGATAATCTCATATAGAAAATATAGAAAATGAGTTAATGGTTGCAGAATCCCTTTACTACAACATTACTATAATAAAAAACCACTTATTTATACCCGATATATCTTTTTCATTTGTAAATATTTTCAAGTTCGTTCGTAATTGTGGTGATAGGAATCACGTCGACTTTAATGTACTACTTCATAAAAATCAAGCGAGCGATTTCCTTAATTGACCTTCACATAATATATGCCATAGCCTTGATCTAAAATCGAAGTAATAATAATAAAAATGAAGAAAACGCGGGAAATGCCCCTTTTATTATTATGAAATTTAACTTAATTTGAGTTTTTTCACGGGTTAGTTGACGTGGTTGAAAGCGGTAGCCTAAATTAATAGGAATATATGAAGGCTTCGGTGATGTCCAACAAAGTTATACTGACCGCATAAAAATCTATTTAAGGAGTAAATCACCTACATTTTATCACATTTTATAGATGTTGGGTTTTAATTTATGAGACCTAGCCACAAAATAGTAAACGACGTTATAATACTTCGGATAAAAGAGCACAGAATATTGACGGTTTTGAAACAAAAAAAAAATTACAAACGTTATTATTTCAGAGTTACTTTGCGAAAGGGTAGGCTAACGTCTATATGAGCAGAAAAGTTGGGCGAAATCCTATAGAACGGTGCGACCGCTCTTAACCAGATAATGAATGGGACATTTTTGAACCCTTTTAATCCATAACAGATATACCAATTCTATGCGTAATTCCTGATAATAGGTATGATTGTGGTAGCGATAGAGGTTTAAAGCAGTTTCTACTCAACCCGAACTTTTTATTTAAGTGTTTCTGTTAATAGAATAAAGTTTTAAAGACCCTTTCAATATATTTACCAACGCATGTTCAATATAATAACCAACACTTTATTCAAAACCTAATTTGTCGTGGATAAGTGGTTTTCATATAAACGAAGGGGTTTATAACCGTATGAAGTAGATTTTCTGCGAAAAAGATATCTATATTTTTTTGTTTCGTAAAGTTAGTCGAAATTTTTACGTTAAAATCTTGCGGGAATTAAAACATGATTTTCGTAAGACGCTTATCAACTCGCATTTTATAAGGCCTTGTTAAATTCCACGGTGTTGATTTTCAAAAAGCCGGAATCTGGGAAGCCATTACGTTTTTAACGTAAATAAAAGAACGTTTCATATGAAACTTAATGAGGTTTGATATATACATTCTATATATAAACCGAAACGGGGTAAGCATTAAGTTGTGCTGTAATTTAGTTCCCTAAACTTTATAGTTGTTGTTTCATATCATATACTTATTACCATACCAAAAAATAAGAACAATTAAATAATGTAATTAAGTTTCGATAAAGCCGTAAGTATTGAATCTTTTATAGAAGGATATTATTTAAGAACTAGTTAAAGACGCATTTATATATCTCTTAGGAAAATCTAAATTACTTTACTACTTATTTACGCGGACTCTATATTGTAGTAAATGAAACGACAAAATATACAATGAATCGTCCATGTATTTCAGCTCAGTATTAGTCGCTACTTGGGACTCGGAGAATAAAAGTTTGAAAAAATCGTCTTGTTACTATATTTTGAAACTTCTTAAATTTAATATAATTGAAGTAAAAGGCCTTTATCCACTGGGTTGTAACAGTTTTCGTCTCCTAGTATCGGTATTTTCAATATTTTTTCTTAACATTTAGTTTGGTGCGAAAACCTCAACTGCTAATATTGATAACAAAGAATAAGAAAAATAACTATTATAGATTTTCAATACGTTATTAGTACGTGGTTAATGTCATCGTTTAGTACTGTCAATAAGTATAGGACTCGTATAATGATACGGAAGACTTGCTTTTTCGAAATATTGGACCACTAAGGAATAATATACTTTCATTTACTCCAATCTTTTAAATAATAGTTCACTATATCGTTTTTGACCGAAATTCTATTAAGTATACTATGGAGGGAAACTAACCTTAATTAAACAACATAGAACGAGTTACATCCGTTTATTTGGCGTGAAGGGGCTCATACTGGCGAGGTGGACTTATAATGGTTAATTTTATTATGATATTTTCTAACGTTGACGATCTTGTCAAGTTTTATATTTTATTAACTGGTGAAGATATGTTATATATTCGTATAAAAAATGTTAAGTTGGAGAGACCTGACGATGTTTAGGTGTACTAGGTTCTCTCTTCTTACATAATATCAAATCTTTTCGTATTGAGGAGTACATTTTCCCGTAACTTTGATATATAGTATAACCAGTTAGCCAATCGCAATTAAGGTATAGATGTATAATCAGAAACATGCCACTACCTCTACGTATAACATTGCCTCTATGTTTATTTCGAAAAAGAATGGTTGAAAATCTCTTCTAACAACAATCAGGTTACCAAATCTCGATAAACTGGTTTTGGTATTTTAATACACGTAATTGACATTATGCAGGACAAGCCTATCCGATGTATCTTTAACAATAGCATATAATTCGAATCATTGTTGAAATTAGGCCGGATTACTATAGTATACCCGGGAATATGAGTAAATATAAAGTTGAAAATGAGTTTTCAGCGGCGTGTATCAATTTTCATTGTTCTGTTAATTGTAATATATTCCACAAGGAACTAGGTATTGAAATTGCGTCATATATATGTATATATATATCTATACGTTAAATAAATTCATATTAATCTAATTAAATAAAGAATGGAATATTTCACTATATAAAATTGAATTCGGGTATTTAATTGAAGAATTTCATCAATATATCGTTTATAAATTGTTGCGGCTCTACTTTTTTTTTACGATTACGTGAATACAAGCATATGAAAAGTCCGGAGAAAAACTTTTTGAAGATTTCATAGGGGTAAAATGAATCCTATTCAGAAAGTAAAGAATGAACAGATCCAAATTCTAAACAGTAACTCTCGCTAATCATTTTACTTTGCAGAGGGTTCTCTTCTATTTCGGACGGGTAAATAAGATATTAACCTAGATATTATTATGTTAATTTTTGGCTAGTATCATTTTTACCGTACCATATTTTCTGTATGTGAATAATATTGATTTACTCATACTCGTTACCTATAATTAGGACTCGGAACAGAAAATTGTGTTATTTATATTCACTAAAATCAATATAACTCTTATATTTGTTTCCAGCTTTTGACAAAGTTTTCTTGGGCATTTATATATTCGTTGTAAACTTATTGAAAAATTTAATGCATGAATATTATTTTAATACGAAAAAAAATATAGTTCAAGTTTGTTGATTTCATTTACTTTACTGTGATACTGTTGACTTGTTAGTCGATATATGTGATAAAAAAGGGTGGGAATTGAAATTGGATATGAACGTAACTGATTTGAAGGTTAAAACAAGTTTATTATCTAAATATATAATCTTATTGATTGGAATAAATTAGGGTTTAATTATAACTGACAGAAAAATTCTCAAAGGAACTTGATGAACATAGAGAATCATGAACATATAGTTCAGAATTGAAACTTGGTAATTAATTTATCAGTCAATCAAGCATTGACCTTTTCTGATATAGCAGCTTTCTCGTGCGCGTCGGGACTATCAAGGGCTTTAATCATGATAATAGGGATAGTAACTTTTGAGTCCCGTATAGCCCCATTTTCTTAGGTGATAATAAAATTTTCCACTGTTGAAATAGTAGTAATTGGAGTGTAGTAGGTTAACTTTACTTCAAGTAATGTTAACTATACTGACTGTAAGTTGAGTTTATTTTTTTGTGAGTTGACAGTATTGACTGCAAGTTAGGTACAATATGCTCCCACGTTAGAGTAGGTACCGGCCAAGCAGTTAGCTATATAAATTAATGTGCCGACTGGCTAGCGCTCGGAAATACCTAAATCAATACATCCACCACCTAACTACGCTATACTATTCTTACTTCGACCAAGCGAATCAACAACATTGCAACGTCAAAAACCCTAACAACATTTTCCTCGTTAACGAAGAGACTCATAAAGGTGGTATGACGTAACTAAGACAGATTAGGGTCCGGGATTCCGGGGTGAAAAGTTCAAAAAGGCGTGAAGAAAATATGGGATAAGCTACGTTTTTGTTGTTAAAATATTCATGTATATTAATTTAGTAAAGTTCTGCTTTACATCTAAGTTTTATTGAGTCAATATTCATTTTATTGGGTTTTTTCAATTAGGGTTTTCAATCCTATTTTCGGATTATTACGGGTCCCAGTAATACTTTCAATTGGTTATAATAGGAGTCTTGAAAGATTAATAAAAAAATTTCCGTTTCTTTTAGGACCGTTCGATAATTAACACAAGCGATGTGAACTTTATCGGGAAGGTTATTTAAATAAGTTGCCAATTTTTAAGGTTGATGAACTTATTAACCAATCGAACCGAAAAGTTGGGGCACCAAACTGAACCTACGTAACGCATATGCATTGATTATTACAAATTAATGTTGTTATAAAACTAAAGCAAATACCATTTGTTTACCGTTACTTATTACCTTTCATTATGAAATTTATGCAATGATTTAATATTTTGCGACATAATGAAATTTAATTTATTATCCTTATATCAATATTTTACCTGAATTTCGACGAATGAATGTCGATTAACGGAGTTTGAATTTTGATCGTTTTTTTGGCTTTACCTTTCAAATTTGAATTGTGTATTTTGATAGAAGCGTATAGATCACGCAATAGATATAATCCATCACGTAGGCAGAGTACAACTAGGGTAATGGAAGAGACGTTCCCTTGATAAATTAAATAATATCAGTAATATTTTCTCGGAAAATGTTTTTTTAGTGAATATGATGCGAGTCTAAAAAATTGGTATAATCGTTTTCAACGATTTAATTACTATCGGATTTTGATGTACTTAAGGAATGAAAATGTACTTAATTTTATTTTTAACATCAAGTTTATGTTACATTAAAACTTTGATTAGGACACATAGATCTGTTTTCTTTGTCGCTTTGAAATACGTGATACGTTATGAAAGACAGTATTCCGAGAAATTAAGAATATAACTATAGTATCTCTTTGCGTTAAGATTAACTATTAGAAATCTTAATTTTCGGTAAGTTGGCAAACGGCTAAGTCAGTACTAGTGCGTGTGTTACCAATCTAAGAAAAACACTCAGTCACTACGCCAAATAACTACAATAAACAACCTTCGCCTTCTACCACCAATAACAACCTTCAACCTTACGTTATATACTAAACCTTTTCCCTTACTTTACTCTTTTCACCCCCTCTACATTAATTCAATAGTTAAGTTTGCTATTGAAAGCGAAAACACTAGGAATCTCCAAGACGCGCAGAGAAATCCACGTTGTACGAACTTACATCAAGTTACCAAGCCACCAAGCCGCCAAGTTTTCACGCGATTTTAAGCCAAGATACCAAGTCGATACGCCTAAAAAACACTAAGTCTTCCGTTCTATACGTCCTATAAAGGCCAGAATTTTAAGATGTTTACGGAGGCGTTTACTTTAAATGTATCACCGACCCTGCTAGCAAAAAAACAAATAAGCCCCTCAGATACCTTTTTACCAAATATTTCATCTATAAACTTGAGGGACGGAAATTCAATGCAAACTTATCCAAAAAACACCTTACCAACTTCGTTAGTTATTATATCATTAAATAATATAATTCCGACGACCTTAACAACAGCTTTAGTAACATTCAAAATCTTTGAAACGATGAGAACACAAATATATAGATATCGATTCAAAAGAGGGTAAAAAATAAGATTAAAGTTTAACTTAGGTAGCAAAGGTTTTACTTACCAATCTAGGTGACTATAATATCAGCATAAGAATTATTCGACCTAACTCAACTTTAAGAACACCCTTGAGACCCAAGACCTAAGGGAAAGGAAGTTAAGGAACTTTACCGCCCATATATACGATTTAGGTGCCCTTTAACTAACCTTTGGCTAATTTAAGCCTCTTTATGCGTTGACGATAAAGAATCTGTTAATTTGTTTGGAAATTTAGTATACTTACATAATAATTTGGAATACGCCTTTAGCGGCAGTAGGGCATATGAAGCATCGGCCGTTAACGCAGCTAGAAAGATTGCTATTATCGTCTTAAATAAGTTAATTAAGCAAAATCGTCAGACCTCCCCAAACCTTCAAGTATCCATCGCTCCTTAGTAATTTAGTCGCTAAGAACTTTAAGATCTCTTCTCTTTTAGATTTGCCTATACGTGAAAACCTTTTTGAGGTTCTACCTCAAGACTTTACCCCTTAGTCCAAACGACTAGTAATTATTCTTAATACTGTATCTTAAAAGCTTTAAAGCTTAAACTGCCAGCAAACACCACTTAAGTCTGAGATAACTATCGAAACCTTTTCTCAAGACTTTTTAGGATGGTTAACATTAAGTACAAGTTGTTTACGGACTTCTCTAATATTTAAAGTTATGTAAAAAGGAATGGCAGAAAGCCTTATAATATTTTCGACTTTATAATAATGCCACTTTTAAAAATTTGCTAATAGATATATGTTTTACCTTTAGGTTTTTACTTACTGTTTCCCGGAATATTTACAGGGCACGCCAAAAACTATTATCTAACCTTTTCAATTGGAGATACTACGTTTGGCGAGTTTTACAACGGTATAAAAGAAAACTTCGAATCCAACGACCACCTCGTTTAATATTATACAAATTAAGTTATAACGAAATAAACAATAATGATAGCGAGAAAGAAAAGAGGAGGAAACGCTAATAGATATTATTAATTAGATGCTTAATAAGCTAATATTGTGCCAGAAAGCGATGAGAAAGCCTACTTTCGCGAAGCTATACTTCGCGAGTTAACGAGTTCGAATACGCTTTACAGAACTTAGATATTACCTACGAAAGCTTTTTTAGCCAGTTACGTTCCTCTCTTGCCACTATAATGAATAGTTTATCGAACGATCTTGGTATATACCCCCAAACTGGCAACTTTATTAACGTGGACGAAAAAAACCTTACGGTAGTTAATTATGTTAACCATAAATACAGGCGTCCATAACGCTTAAGTTTTGGCCTATAGGTTACAAATTGAAGGTATCCATCACTCTAACACTAATAAGGCTAAGCTTTAAGCGAAAATATTAACCGCTAACATTATCGTCGTAATAGTGGTAAGAAATGTTCGATTTATGGTAAATTTGAATACTGGAATAGCCGATACACTTTTACCGAGAGTAAACATCGAAATGCAATATATTATGATTAACACCACATTGATTTTAATCAGGATTAATTTAATAATATCTTAAACTTTAAAGGCGATGCACTAATCAATATCGTTAATATTCCTCAATAGATCAAATGTCACGAAGATACTATTCCTAATATGGTCTAGTAACGGGCTGATTACGCTTTTATGTACCGCTTAGGTGGTTAAAACAATTACCTTTACACTGACTAAGCCAATGACCCTTAACATACTTTTAATCTCTGTGATCATTACACGGATTGTATGTTTTAAGATATTATACCAGATATAAGGGTAACAAGGTACTTGATAGGAGGCTATTCGTAGTACATAGTATTACGGAGGGATAATATTACAACTAATGAGATTAACCTTTACGATGTTAGTAAGGATAAAGTTAGCTTAAAACCATGCGAACAACTATTATTACTGGAAATAACGATAGTTTAAACTATTGTGGAAAAGATTATGTTTCATATCCTACAATCCACTATCTCTTTCCTACTTTATTTGAATAATTTCAAGATCTTCAACGTTAACGTTGACGTTAATGTAAACGAATTATTCAAAAACGGCTATAGGTTTCCATTTGACATTCAGTAGGGGTACCCATGATTTTATCTTTAAGGACTGGAAATCATGGTGTTAAACCTGACGGAACCGGAGATTCGTTAATTACACTAGCATTTCAATCATCTACTCGTTACTAGGCTATACAAAGTCTTAAAAACCGTAGAGTATAACGATATAGAATATTTTACTCTAAAATGTTTTAAATAGGTCTACTACCATTTCTAAATATATGAAAAACCCCCTCGAAGATTTAATTTTACATAAAATGATAATAAAGAATTTAATTACGAGATTTTAGTCTATGTGTTTTGTTTGGATATTAAACCTGTTCTTTACGTTATTTATTCCGCAACTTCTCTTTACAGAACCAAGTTCCAAATGTTTCGTTTGGAAAAGAATATGTGGGAAACGTTGAAAATTATATGGATTAACATGTACCTGGATTCACCTATAGTCGTCGTTTATAATGCTTGTATAAACTTTGCGGTTGTGTAATTTTAAAAAGATGTTAAAATAATAGTTAATTAGTGTAAACAGGTACCTGTAAAAGCCTACTACAGTATTAGAAAGGTTAAAAAGGTATACGCCCTATTTCGCCGAGCGTATAATATCTATATATTGGAAACCAAGAGTATTACAGATCTGGAAGTATGTTTATAAATAGCGATAAAAAGTCTAAATAATATTATGGGTCCTAACGGTCTAATACCAAAGTTCCTCCTTTTTATAGTATACCTACGTCGGACCAGTGAATCTACGCCTTAATCAAGTAGTTATAAATGTATAATAGCCTATAGCAAAGCTTTGAGGAAATTAAAAAGGGAGTCGGCACATCGCTAGATTAATAACGCTCTTAACAACAGAAACGAACCTTCAATAATCGACGTACTCGTTTTGAAAGTATAAAGTAAAGATATCGTATAGTGAGAGCCAGGGAAATGGGAAGACCCGTACAAGATATTAAATATTACAAACTCAGAACTAGTTGTTAAAACTGTTAACGACTTAATACCTTTTCGAAATACCTAGGTTAAGCCTTATATTAGGGCTATTCAAGATAAAGACCCTTAAAAGCCTTAAGCTAAATAACTGAGTTAACACGAACCTCCTTTATCTTTCATCGACAAGTCGATAAAACTCTTCAAGCGCAGACAACCTTGGAAAAGAAAAAACGTTGAAAAGAAGGAATACGTACCTGGCTGTTTCAATAATACTATTTGAGAAAGTAGAAAAAAGAAGATAATGAAGACTTGGTATTAAAGCTCCTAGCGTAAAGGATTATTAAAACCTTTGGCAAACCCTTTAAGGAAAGTGATAAGGTCGAGATCAACAGCTTATTAAGTCGAAGGATTGAATAATTCTTGTCGAAAACCAATTTCAACCTTAAAGACACAAATTTTACGATTTTCAAGTCAAAATTTATTTACGAGGTTAAAGGTAAAACTACGAAGCGGTCGTATGAAAAATCTCGTTTCATTACTTAAAGATACGGTGATCAATGTAAATAATAGATCCTTATAAAATCGCTAACGATATAGAAGATTAATCAACGTTTAGTTTTTGAGTTAGCAGTAAGTTTCCTAACTAACACTCAAGACAAGTTCAAGCTTTATAGCCGTAATATAACGTAAACTTGAACGTAATTAGTAACCTATTTATAGCGGATAGTATGGTTGAAACTATCAAACAAACTCTGTGCCATCTACTATTTAGGTATGGTAATACGTTATGTTAAGTTATTATACGGATTGAGTAAAGTAAACTTATACTGTGTTTTAACCTACAAGTCGTATTTTAAATTACGGCTAGTAATAAATTCTTTAATATTCGACTCTTATTTACTGGTAACATAAACAAGGAACTTAAATATGGTGGGCATATAAACTAACGACACCCTTTTTTTCGAAATGACTGGTTTTATAGTACTAAAACAGAAAGCAATTAAAGACTCCATGTTTCTAGATTAAAAATCTATCACGACGTTGACAAAGAATAATTAACTTGATTCTAATGAATTGTTAAGCCGTATACTTGGGATTAATTCCGGCTTTGACTTTCGCTAAAAGGTTTACGACGCTATTTTGGCTATAATTAATAAGACTGATAAGGCCAGAAATCAATAATACTGGAAATAGTGTGTTTGAGGCAGTTATATTGCTACTCTATATTAGCTGGAATCCTTTCACGACCTCCCTATCGTAACATAAGAACGAAAGTTTGTGGATAAAGACTTTAACCGGTTAAATAAGAAGCTTGAGTGGCAAATGATAAAATTGGACCGTGGAATTAAAATGGTCCTAATCGACTTGTCCAGGGCTAAGTTGATATTTTTTACGGATGGGTCTTTTATAACTAAAACTGACTTATCTTTACAAATTGGATTCCTAATCACTTTCTTTAACGATGATAGATGAGAAGATTAGTTTAGTATTATCGGTAATCTAATCTATTAGACCTCCATCAAATTCAAAAGAAGTATATAAAACGTATCAGTATTAAAGGTCTATGATATAATAGCGGGCTTTGAAATAGGCATAGTGTAATATAAAACCCTTAACCGTATTACTAGGCGATGAAAGATTCCTTTTATACCTTTGATAATTTATACCAACCTGGAACTCCTTGTGATATACCTTTCAAAGCTTGGACACACTAGCAAAAAACGCCTAATAATCAACGTAATGGCACTCTGTAAAGCTTATGAAGGGCGATATATTATGGAGTTCCGATGAATCGATGGTAAAGATGATCCCGCCAATGCTATAACAAAGGCTGCGCTAAATAAGGCCTTAGAAAGATTTTTGAATAGTAAAAGATTGATCATACACATCGAGAGCTACGTTGGTAAACCTCCCGGAAATTCTAGATTACGCAACGACGGATAACTATGTAATGGTAGATTAAAAAAAATGCTTGGGAATTAATGTCAATTCGTTTGATTAGTATAATTGAAGTTGGGGTTTGGGAAAGGCTATAACCAAAGAACTTTTTATAGGAGTTGATAAACTCGTACCTCAGGGAGAAGGAGCTATGGAGGTTAAATGAGTTTTATTTGCACCTAGTTTAGTGCAGTTTAATGTGGAAGTTAATTATAATTAACAGGGGTCTAGCCAGTTAACGAAGAGGCAATTAAGTAGCAACCGGAAAAAATGGGTTAACTATACTGACGCGCCCTCACAAACTAAAATGCCGCCAGTGTTGAAATAGTATTATATGCAGTGTAGTAGGTCAACTTTACTGTAAGTAAAGTTAACCGTACTGCAAGTGTATTACTTTGTACGGACTTATCGCGATGGGTGTATGTCGAATATAGTACGCTACACTTCACTCTAACGCACAGGCCAAGCAATTGGTTATACAAATGACTGTGCAGACCGGCTAGCGGTCTGCGAAGCCTAAAACAATTCATCCACCATCTGACCACGCAATACTACTGTTACTTCGACCAATCGAATCAACAACTTTGCAACGTCTAAGGCCTATCAATAGGGGTTTTCAAATGCAGTCAATTTACGACAAGAAAGGAGAAAATAATGGCCTTCATCTAATTTTAGGCTTATTCAATGATAACCTTAAGTCTCGACCTGAGATGTTATTAGTTGTGTACACAACAATAAGTAAAGTTCAAGCGTTTTGTTCAATAAAGTTAACTCCATCGAAATACGCGGGGGGGAAAAGCGTTGATGGTTTTTTATGGGCCCGTTACATGAACTTTTGAACTTTCAGGTTGCGTTTTTGCGCTTAGCGAGCCTTATGGATGGTTTCTACGTTAAAAAGTTAAAATTTGTATGTAGATGCGTCCTTCTTCTCCTGGGGCTGTCTAGTTTTCAGGCGCTTTTTCTCAGGACCTGATTCTTTTTTTAAAGGGCGGACAGGATTTGCAGGCATGCCGAAAGTGCGCAACGACAATTTGTTCTTTTGAGAGTTGGCTATGGCTGGAGTCATTGAAGAGTTATTGTGTGATGTTAACGAATCCTATATAAGTTTGGTGTTAGCACTAACAATTTTGGGATCAGCTCATAAATGAGTCAGGGACGATGTGTGTAAGTTGTTTAAGAACTTAATTGTTGATGAGGTGGACAAACAATTCACGAATTACGTTACCTTCAAGTTATTATATAGTGTTTATATATAGTCGTTACATTAGAAAAGATACAAATTAGAAACGTTAAAATTTACGGAAAGCGGTTCATTACCTACTATTAGTGATTTTATAGGTTTTCCTGTGTTATCTTGAGCGACCGGAAATTAGATTGGGCGCGGTGTTTTTGGAAATTCTTTTTCTCCTTAACAAAGGTATAATGACATTTAAGTACCATACTCCACCACAAGAAAGATGTAGTCAACAAGTGAGCTAATAGAAAATACTATCGTATTTACGTTTCTTTGTTACTTACACAAAATTCAATTGAAGTCTTGCACCTGGTAAATACCATATGACTTTGAAAAAAAAAGGATAGCATGAGGATCTTGATCAACGAATTGTTAACATGTAGGAGTAATACATTAACTGTATTTAAATAATATAACTTTTCATGATAATGTTAAAAAAGTCTCGTATAAAAGTTATAGTGTTTATTAAAAATATTTGTAAAGTGAAGAGATTCTCACAAACCGTAATAATAATTGCGTCATAACATGTGGTAGAACCAATGAACGAGTCCTATTTTTCGTTCGAATAATTTAAAGTTGGGGATAATATTTTTGGTTAGAGAACCATAGGTTGAAGCAATATTACAGGCATCCAAATTAGATTTACCATAAATTTTATATGATAGATATTATCGATTGGTATATTATTGACTTGAATTATTGTATTATAAATATTGATTTCGGAATCTGTTCACTTTCTTACATAAATATAGACCCGCGTTTAGGTCAATAACACCGTAATTATTAATCATTCGTTTTCAAAATTGTTGGTAACAACGGGAATATCAAATTCGGGAGTCATATTGAAGGTATTTTAAATATTTGGATTAAATTCCTGGAAATTCCTTTTGAAACCCTTTTGAATTAATAAGTGTTCGTTATATTGGTATGTTACGTTTATTTCATTTTAAATTCGCTTTGAAATTTCGTCAATATGGAAACCTTCGAAATTCCTAAATATTCTTCGGTTAATCCTAATATTATTATGAACTATCCCTCCTGGCTTGCAAACGAATTAAATTTCAGATATTATTTTACCCAGTGGTTTTTACGCAGCTACTTCATTCATATGAAGTATAATAGGAGTATATAGTTATTTTCGTAATAGATTACAATACAGGGAACTTACTTGATGATGTATTTATAGTTGCTAGTATTATATTTTGAATCCAAGATGAACTCATTATCAATGCCAAAATACTGTCTTGATTTCTTTAATTTACCCACTTTTATCGATATTCCGGGCAACTCAAACAAACCACTTGAAAGCGTTGAAACAGGTTTCTTACTATTTATTGAGATGTGTATATGCTTTTGAAACCAAGATGACTTATATTTGTTTCATTATTATTTTTGATGTAAGATTAGGATAACGTAGAGAACGCTTGAATATAGTAGTTAGTGTCGTGGATTGTAGCCGGTACTTTCCAAAGAAAGTAAAATTAGAAAAAAAGACGGGAAAAAAAACAGACCACCTAGTAAAGTCAAGTTGAGTGGTAGCAAAAGCATTTTCTCCGGTAAATTGATTTTTTTTCTGGATAATGAAACTTGTCATGGCAACTTAATTAATTGGTAGGTTAAGTTGGAGGTTTTTATTAGTTTGCTTCATATAACGTATTTATAAGATTTAATGCAGTTAGAATTCAGGATTAAAGGCGTTGATGAAGTTAAGTAGGGTTAATGTGACTACGAAAAGGAGAAGAGTCAGTCTGATTAATTAAATATAATTTAGTAATTATCGAAAAAGATTCGTCGACCATAGTTTAGTCCACGAACAAAATTAAAAGTCGCCAATATTGAAATAGTATTAATTACAGTATAGTAATTCAATTTTACTTAATTTGTAAAGTTGACTATATTGATTTATAGTTGAGTGTATTGATTTTTGAGTCTACTAGAGTAACTGTATGGAAGTTCAATATACGCCCGATTCACAATAGGGTACGGTCCAAGTAATTGGACATAAAAATTACTATATCGACTGGCTAGCATTCTGACGAACCCAAAACAATACATTCACCTCTTAACTACATACTAGTACTGTTAATTCGACCAATTCGAATCGACCACATTGTAACTTGTGAAGTTCTACAAACCACAATATATATAAGTTTTGTTATTCCATTATTAAGTAATGTATTTCCTGGGTTCATTGTATCGACCTTTCCCGTTATAAAAACTGTGGTTTATATTTCAAGTATGACCGAAACGTCTATTTAATTTGGATCGATTCATTGAATTTTATCCAAAGTCCGAGTTGCTTTGGTATCAAGCTTATTATAGGAATTTAATTCATTTTTGCTGACGTTTATCATGAATTTGAAGAGGTAAAATTATAATTCGATTATATATTTGTATTTCTTAGACCATAGGTTCTCAATTTTATCCGCTAACTAATCTTTAAGTTTAAAATATCTTGTTGCTCATTGTAAAGTTACTTTTCATTCCAATCGATTTGTAAATGTCTTAGTATATTGTTTTCGTTAATATTCTCATGTTCTGATAAGATTTTTTACATCACGGTTATATTCATCGTGTATTTTTTTATTACGTCTACAATTTTACAAAGTTACTTTTTACGCACCAGTAGTTTGTTTACAGCCTTTCATATATATATGTTTGGTTGTTATTATCAGCTAGTCCTGGTATTACATTTCAGTTTATTTATTTTTTCATTTATAATACGACGTTATTCTAGATACGTTTTCAACATAATATATGTACGTAATTTACGTTATTTCTGATTTTTAATTTTCTTTTAAATAACTTAATGATTATAGCGTACGGCAAACAGGACTCATACCAACATAAAAGTAGTTAAATCGTGTTAATATCTTTACTTAAAATGTTACCTTTCGTTAAGTTTGAATGTAACAATCTGTAATTACACGATTCGCCGCCGACGTGCCCCAGGATGTTAATATGGTGTTAATTTTTAAGTTACTCATCACCATTAGCGGTGAATTTCACAATTCATTTCAGAGTTTGAACCTTTATTCAAAAGAATCTTATGGAATGAACTACTTTCTTTTCGCCCCAGAGCCGATTATGGTATTGTTTTTAAAAGCGATAATTAAAGATAACTTTTGATTTTCTTCTGTGGGGGGTAGGGAGGGGTTGTTGTTCATTATGTTATATGAGGAGATTATAGTATTGCAGAAGAAGTTGATTCAGTTGATGGACTGAGGCTATATTCTTGCAAATTTTTCTCTCTGAAATGTTTTCGTAATTCCTGTTAAAAAAACTGTGGGATTTTTGTTTTGTTTTTCTGTTGATTTTTATAGATTTAACGTTATTACAAAATCTGACTATTAACTCTTCTTCATCATTACGAGAATTTGGATAATATTTTACGTTGCCAGTGGTTTATCTAATTCAAAGTTCAAGTAGTTTTTTATGAACTTGGTATTTAGGAGGGTTATAGGAGGAAGATTGCGTTTCGTACCCGTTTCGGATCATTTAAATAACTACTTATCCTCTTAGGGTTTTAGTTTATCAATTACCTTTGAACTAAACATTAATTTTTTTTTATATTCATTTCTTAATATTGTTTTTACTTCATTTACGTGTTCATATGTCATATTCTATTGGTATTTGCATCGATTATAACGTTCAAGTCAAACAGGTATATGGTGTTTCAAGCGGCGCCATATAGAACCTCGATATACGTATATTCGAGTTCAGTGTTTACAAGTCACAGTATTTTGGCTTTGTTATCGTGGAGAAAATAGGAGTACCTATAGATTTAGATATTTTTCGCATTACGTTCAATTAAGCGGACTTCAAATTCGTATTGAGAGAACGGCTTATTTGGATGTTGTGGACTTTTACTCATGATTCATTCGAAAAAAAATGTTATTACCTTTTTTTTTTCATTTAATTGATCAAGAAGTATGTTTCATTTTTTTGGGTGCCCGAGAAATTCGTTGTTTTCTCACGGTTTAAGCATTCTGTTTTATTAGAACTTATTTTCTATTAACAGGACCTCGATCGGGAAACATTGTCAGAAGTTATTTTTTTTGGTTGGGTTCTAAAAGGTTGTTAATTTTAATTTCTCGATCACAATATTCTTTCATTTAATAGCATTTATTTATCGTTAAATTTCTGTTGTATGACCTTTAGAGATTCGCTATAAGCAAGTTTAATGGATTATAAGTTATTTGTAAGTATAGATTATGAAGGTCCAGGTTACAGACCGCCCTTTTACTATCTTTTTCTATTTTAAACCTTTTATGAATTTTTTAATACCACAAAGGCTTTCAGGACCGTAAATAGGTGTGTCAAGATGATCTTTCTCATTTCGTTCTAGATTATCACAATGAATAAATGGTTTACATATTACCTACTATATTGTTTTGACGAGATTATGATATTTTTACAGGCCTTTTCGACTCCCGTCTTCTGGGCTGAGAATTATGATTCTTGAACTTTGACTAGTTTACTAGTAATTTCTCTTAATAACGTACATTGCCGGATTTACTATCAATGGCTAGTACATTTCGGAAAATGTAAGATCATTTACTACTATAAACATTGAATATAGTTTGAATGCTGTTTTAACCCAGTGAGTTGCTTACATTCGTTGAATTTACTCTTCATTTAAGGATTATACTATTTTCCTAGCTAATATTCGGAATAACGAAGACAAAGTACTGAAAATATATATTGAAAAACATTCAATAAGTATTAATACTATCTTGTAGATCGGTAAACGAAATAAAGTCGTCATTCAAGAACTACTTGTTATGAACTTAATACAGGTTATTTACGATTCGCTCCTTACCGGTCCTCTATACAGCGACGTTTTCGTCGTCATTTCATTTCAACCGTATTTTATGTCTATTTTATACCGAGAGATCAGACGTTTTCGCCTAAGTCTTAATGTTTGCAGATGGACCATATATAGATGATATTGTCAAAAAGGACCTTTGAACCACCAATCAGGGTTTAGACGCTGTTGGAATAAGTTTTGGATGAATCTATACCTTAATTTCCTTTGAAATCTCTTCGTATGTTACATTATTTTTAGCTAGTACGAGTCGTTTGGTTACAGATGTTGTTTTAGAAATAATGAATGTCAAAAGCATCAAATCTTACTTAACGAGGTTTTTAAATTACTATTAGAAGTTTTATTTTTTTGTTTCCTTTTTGGCGTAATTGTACCCTATGGAGATTGAAATTGAACAAGTGGGTTTTGGAAAAGATTATGCGACTTAAAGGAAGTAAAATAACGTCTAATTAATGTATTCCCTCCCGATATAGATGTTAACATCAAACGCGTTAATTCGAAAGTTAAACATATTTACATTTTTTATAGATATTTTTACTCTATTCAATTGAAACCGCGTGTTTCCCTAATGTTGATTAATTTTGAGTGACACAAACTAAATTATTACTGTTATTAACCATTTTTTTAAAAAATCATAATTATTACAATGAATTGTTACCATATATTTACTTTTTGGTTTTTTAAGTTATGAACCCACATTTAAAGTTCGAAATCTTCGTTCAACTTATTCTAGATGTTACGGAATTTGTATCAACCGCTATAGCGAATATGCAACAGCGTATGGCAGAAGTCGCTAATAAGTAGCTCTTTCTTTCGAAATGATTTTGAGTTGACGATGAAATCAAACTTCTTTATCGTAATTATAAGCTAAATGTTATAATAGTACTATATGTAGTGCATTAGGTCAACTTTAATTACAGTAAAGTTGGTTATAATTAACTGAAAGTTGAGTGTATTGTGTTATGTGGGCTTACTGTATTGGTTGTAAATCGAGTACAGTAGACCACACTTCACACTAAGTCACGGGCCAAGCAATTGACTATACAAGTTACTCCACAGAGTGACTTGCGGTCTTTCACACCTAGAACAATACATATACCTCTTAACCACGTAATACTACGGTAATTTCGATCAATCCAATCGATAACTTTGTAATGTCTAAAGTTCTAATAATACTAACTAGTTCTTATTATATAAAGTACGGATTATCTAAGTAGAAGAAAATGTTTTTTCCTGGTTATTAAGCTTTAAGTTATCGATAAGGTAGAGAAAATATTTTTACGAAGTGCCTTTATTAATACTTCACCAGTCAACAACGGCAGTAACAACAGAGAAAACTTTTAGGTTGCGCGAATCTATAATAGAATTCTAAAGTAAACGATGATATCATTACTTGAAAATACAAAGAAATCTTCACGGATTCTTTTGAAGAAAAGCGTTGATTTTTACCGTTGGAAGTCATTAAGTTCGGCAAGTTAGCAAACGGTGAAGTTAATAATGCTGCGGGTTCTGATACTGCAAGAAAAACGACCAAGTCAATCGGCTAAACCATAAACGACCTTGGACTTTACCCTTTACACTAAACCATTGACCCTAATTTATTCTGTTCACTCCTCATACTCCAATTTAATAGTTAAGATATCTATAATGAGCGAAGATACCAAAATTTGCCAAGTCATGTTAGGGAAGACACGTTGCGCAACTTCACGTTGAAATCGCTAAGTCTCCACGCGTTTTCACGTCAAAACACCAACCTCCTCGCTTTATACACCCACCGAGCCTTATATAGGCAAAAAACATGAGATGCATATCACCAATACCCACTTAAATCTATTACCCACTCTGCTAAAAAAAGCAGTAATTAAAGTCTTCAGACCCTATTTTACCATGTATTTTAATCAAAAGATTTAAGGGTACGACGTGAAGGAAACTTAATGGAAAGGTACCTGGTTAACCTTTTTAGTTTTTACATCGTCGACTACGCTGAACGGAAGATTTTAACTGCGGTAATGATGCTTTTTACTTGTAACGTAACCTTTTTTATGACTAGATGATTGATGGATTGAAAAGATTCAAAAGAGTATAAAGGTAAAACTAAAGTAAAAACATAAAAATAGAAAGATTTGCGAGTCAATAAAAATCTTTCAAAAATTGGTAAAAGCCTTTTTCGACCTAGTTTCACTTGAGGAATGCCTTTAATACCTACGTTATAAGGAAAAGGTGTTGAAAATCATCAACTCCTTTATATACAATTTATGAGACTTCTCTTTTAGCTCTGACTAAGTTAAGTTTTTTTTACGCGTCGGTGATAACGAACCTATTAACCTGTTCCGCAGCTTAATAGCTTCACGTGATAGCTCGGAATACTCTTATAATAGCGGTACGGCATATAAAGCGACGACTGCCTATGCGGATAAATGAATTAACGTTAGAGTTTTACACCATTTGATTAAATAAGATTGTTAAGCCTCTTAAAAACTTTAGGTAATTTCTGCCCATTAACATTTCAATTAAAATAGTTAAATTCCTTACGAGTTTTCCCATATCACGTTTGCCTATAGGTGAAATACCATTACATATCCTATTACAAGACTTTATACCTTGGGTTAGGCGACTGGCTATTATACTTAATACCATGCTTTAGAAGCTTTAAAATCTAAATTGCTAAGAAATACCATTAGTAAAGACTGAGATATCTATTCCGACTTGTTCTAAAGTCTTGTCATGATGGTTAATATTAATTACAACTTTTGTATGGATTATGTTCGGATTTGGAACGATATAAAAAAGTATAACAGAAAGCCCTATAATCTTGTCAACACGAAGATGATGTTTTTTTTTCAACATATTTTAAAGTAGAAAGAGGTTTCTCTTTCTTATTTTAATTTATTTTTCCCTGATATCATTACAGGATACACTAAGAACTATTATCTAACTTTCTTTACCACAATAACTATGTGTTGAGATATTTATAACGGTATAAAGAGTCATTTCGAACATAACATTCACATTAGGTAATACAAAAAAAATTAGGCCATTACGAGGAAAACGACGATAATATTTAAAAATGAGATAAAGAAACACTCATAAGTATGCTTAACCACATGATTGACAAGTTAATGAAAAAAAAAAAAAAAAAAAAAAAAAAAAAAAAAAAAAAAAAACAGCAAATTCTACGTTTGTAAAGTTATACTTCTAAAGTAGGTTCATGTAGTAGTTTTGAGCGTGGATGAGTTTGAATATATCTTTCAACGTCTAAATACTACTAAAATGGTTTTTTTTACCAGTTACGTTCTGGGATAAAGATTATAATAACGCGAACACTTAACTCGTTAAATATATACCCTTAAACAGGTAACTTCCCGAACAAGAATAAAGAAAATGATGCGGTTGTCATTTACGTCAACCATAAGTACAGATACAGGCGTTTTTAACGCACAAAGTCTAGTATATCGATGTTAAACTCAAATAAATAGACACGTTAACACTAACAGGAAAAAGATTGAAAAGGACCTCTTGACTGTAAAATTTACCGTCATCATAATGGCAAAAGATGTTGGATTTGTAGAAAATCTAGCTATTAGTTGAATCGGCATCCCTTTATCAACCAAAAGAATAAAAAGTCAATATATTTTATTCAATACCGTACGAATTTTCAATAGTGTTACTCCAATTTAATCGTAAACTTCGAAGTTTATAAGCTTATTAACGGATATAATAACCCTAAGGAAATAAAGTGGTATGAAAATACTATTTCTTACTTAGCTCAAAAACTAGCCAACTGCGCCTTCCTATACTGTTTAGGTGGTAAAGATCCCTACCTTTACCTTAAACAAGCCATTAACTCCTTAAAATACTTTCATCTTCGCGATAGCTATGAGAGCTACACGTTTTAAGGTATTGTGACAAATATAGGAGCAGTAAGTTAATGAATAAGATGCTATTTCTTATATGTGACGTTGCATAAGGAAAGCATAATAGCTACTTAAATTAATTGTTACGATATTAATAACGTCATAATTAGCTTCGGACCTGGAGAACAATAATTTTCGGTAGAAATGAACGTAGTTGAAACTGTTATAGGAGTAATTACATTCCATATCCTTAAGTTCTCTATACCTTTCCTCTATGATATAAAATAGATAAAAACTCTCGGCGTCAACATCGACGTTAGCACAGACAAGTTGATTAAAAACGGCCTGGGCTTTTCCCTAGCCTCTGAGTAGGGGTACTTATAGTTTTATTTTAAGGCCATGAAGCAATGTTATTAACCCCAACGGATCCGGAAATACATAAATTATATCGACGCTTCAACTATAAAGTTGTTCATAAGCTTTATAAGTTCCTAAATTTCATGTGACATAAAGATATGGAATACTTTATCTTAAAAGCTATTATAAATATTTACTACCACTGATGAACGTATGTTCAATCGTCCCACCAAAAGAAAAAAAAAATTACAATGAAAAAACGATAATGATATTCATTACGAGTTCTTCATTCATACATTTTACTTAAATAACCAGTTTATTCGTTATATCACTCACTGTATAACCTCTTTTTACGTATTGAGGTTCCTAAAGTCCTTTTCTGTAAAGGTTATATAGAAAATATTGGGAATATTATAAATTATCACGTACCTATTCCTGCATAACGTCGTCGTCCATGATATGAGCACCAATTGTTCGTCGGCGGAGTTTTAAAAATATTATAAGATAATGGGTATATAATTTAAATAGGAACCTGTAACAGCGTATTGAAACATTGGGAAGTTTCAAATTGAATACGCTTTACTTCATTGAATATATAATATCTTTACATTAGAAATTGAAAACATTACGGCTCTAGATGAGAGTTTTTCAATAGCGGTAAAAAACCTAAACGATACTATATGCCCTAATAGTCCAATACTAACCCTACTTGTCTTTGGAATAGATTCACGCCTAACGAGTGAATCTTTGCCATGAATAAGTACCTAAAGTTATAATGCAACCTACGGAAAAGCTTGAAGGGAATTACAAAGGGAATCGACACGTCGTCAGGTTAACAATAAATTTAATACCAGAAATGACTTTATAGTAATAGAAGTACTTTCTTCACCGTCACAAAAAAGTACATAAATAACGGAAGTCAGGCAAATATAAGAGCCTGTAAAAGATTCTAAGTATTGTTAGTTTTAAATAATTGGTAAAAGTATTAATGGTCTGGTATATTTTCGAACCCCCGAGGTTAAGACTTATATCAGAGCTATGAAAAATGAAAATCCTCCCATCAAGCGACCGAGCTAATACGATACCCTTTTACCCATTATCGACAAACCGAAAAAACGCCGCTAACGCGAACGGCCACCGAAACAAAGGATCGTTAATAAGGAGGAATAAATACCGGGCCGTATTGAAAATACTATCGAGGTAAGTAAAAAAAAAAAAAAAAAAAAAACGACGAAGACTTAACACCAAATCTTTGAGTACAAATAATGATTAAAATATTTAGCAAACCTTTCAACGAAAGCAATATATTTAAAATTAACAGCCTACTAATTTAAGGGATTTAACAATTTATACCGAATGCAAATCTTAAACTTGAAATCTAAATATTACTATCTTTGATTCGAGTATTATTTACGAGATTCATGGTAAAGTTACAGAGCTACCATACGAAAAGTTACGTCTCATTGTGTAAGGATAAGGTTATAAAGACAAAACCTTAATCCATACTCAATCGCTAATTATTTTTAAAAAAAATAACTTTAATATTTATTTTAGAATATAAATTTTCAGCTAGGACTAATGTCAAATTTAAACTTAATAGCTGTAATATAACGTAAGTTTATATGCAGTCGATACCGAATTTACATTTAATTATACTATTAGAGTTACCATAGAACCTACATTCCACCTACCTTTCAAGTACAGTAATAGGATATATTAATCCATCATACTAACGTGTTCAAGGAGACGTTTATTAGTTTTCAATTTACTAATCTTAATTACAATCGCAACTGGTTATGAACGCTTGAATATATAACTCATACTGTAAAGTAACGTGAAAAGAGTACTTCGGTCTAATGGGTATAAAAACTCATAATAACTACTTCATCGAAACGGCCGACTTTATAATATCAAGACAGTAGGCGATTAATGACTTAAAGTTTTAAAATTATGAACCGGTTATACCGCTGGCAGAAGGTAATACAATTAACTTTAATGGATTGTTATTCCGTATACTTAACATTAATATTAGACTTAGTGCTTGCCAAAAAGGCCAGGACACTAATTTGGTTATAATGAACAAAACTAATGTAGCTACAACCTAATAGTACCTTAAATAATGTGCTGGTAACAGCTATATTACCATCCTATACTTACTGGAAGCATCGTACGATCTATAAATGGAGTTATAAGTATAAGAGCTAGCGGATGATGATTTTAACAGGTTAAATAAGTGTTGGATCAAAGAAATCCAAAATTGGGACCACGGGATCAACATAGTCTTAATCGACTTGTTGATGGCTAAGTTAATACATTTTACGAATGAACCTTTTATAATTAACATTGATCTATCTTTGCAGATTGGTCTTATAATTACCCTCGTTAATGAAAATAGGCTAGAGAACCAATTTGATATCATCTGTGGCCTAATTCACTAAATAATTATTATATATAAAAGCATTACGCAAAGCGTATTTGTTTCAGAGGGTTACGTCATAATAATAGGCTTTAACATAGTTATAATACTGTGGAAAAACCCTAACCCTTATTATTAGATAGCTAATAATTCCTTCTATTTCCGTGGTAATCTTTATCAAGTTGAAGAGTTTATTCGAATTCCTTTGGAAGCTTGGAACTACGAGTGAAAAACGTCTAATAATCAACATAATAACACTCTATAAAGCTTACAGAAGGAGGGAAATTTCAAAGTTATGAAAATTAACGGTAAAGACAATTTTACTAATTTTATAGGGAAGGCGTAGTCGAATAATTCCCTAAAAAGTTTTGTGGACAATAATAGGATATTGATACATATCGAGCGTTATGTTAATAATCTACCGGGAAAACCTAGGTAATGTGGCCACTGTTGCAAATAGATTGGTAAACTGGCGACTTTCAGGGAATGATTGATGTCAATTTACGTAATTGACACAGTTAAACTTGAGTTTTTTTTTAAAGTCTACAGCGAATTATTTTTATGAAAGTCGATAATGTCGGATTTTGGAGTTATAAGGCGACCGTCGGTAATTGTGACCAATTTACATGAGAATGGGCGTATTTGAATGCGGAGGTCAATATAATGATCACAATAAATACCCGTGAGTATATAGAAGGTGTCAGAGGGTTAATGTTATCAAGAAGGTAGCAGAGATGTTGAGTGAACAATATCGCAACCATGCAAGTAATGATCAAAAGCCGTGAGGCTATTTAGAATATACTGAGACTGAATACTTAGATTGACAACTGAAGAGCTATGAAGGAAATACTATCTATGTGGTGCTGACCGTGTCCTTATATCCTTAATCCTTCATACGCCTTCAGTGCTGGATCATGTTGGATCGAAACATGATCCCAATGATCCTGGATCTATTGGATCGAAACATGATCTCAATGAACCTTAGTGCGTAACCCTAGCCCTAAGGTTGCTGACATAAGAGATATCCCCACCTTATGTGTTGGACATCAGGTTCTTAATGGCTTAGCCCAATACTGGCCTGTTTTCTGACACTCCGATGTTCTTGGATCAAAACAGTCAATTAAAATCAGCAGGGGTGTGGCAAGTTAATAATGTCGTAATTTAGCGTTTACCAGAAAGGATGAGTCAACTATACTGGCGTACGTTCACAAACTAAAAAGCTACCAATATTAAAATAGTATTACATGCATTCTAATAGGCCAACTTAAATTATAGTAAAGTTAACAATACTAAACTATAAGATAAGTGTATTGTTTTGTATAGACTTACAGTATTGATTTTAAGTCAGTTATAGTAGGTGAAATTGGACATTAGGGTACGAGCTAAGCAATTGACCATACAAATTATTACGCAAACCAGCTGGCGGTCTTCCAAACCCAAACCAATACAAACACCACTTGAACACGCAATAATACAGTTATTTCGACTCATAGAATCAACAACTTTGTAAAGTCTAAAGCCTTAACCACACTAAACTAATTTTCTAAAAAGATTAAATTGGTTTTATGATAAATATAGTATTTTATGAATTGTGGATTTTCGTGTCACTAATATCGATATTCAGGGGGGTAAATAACCCCGATTTCTGGTGGATTAACCTATTTGGGTTGCTTTTAATCCTTTTTCAAGATAATAAGTTCGCGATCACTAACTATTTACCATTAAAGTTATTGGTAATAATAACTAAACCTGGTTCGAATACTACTTTAAAACTGTTTTAAAAGTTCGGAAAAGCCTTAAGAAGGTTTAAATCTTATTCAAAACTCCCTAAACTATAATTTTTAGTTAAATTGATAGGTTTTCAATACCGAATTTCAAAGTCGTTTTTTACCATTTCAAATAATACCGCTGTCGATGTTTTTGAATTCAATTTTAACGCAGCATAAAGAAACAACGAAACTTTTCCCTTAACCCGTTAATGTTAATAATTTGATTTTGTTTTTTTACTAAATACCAAGTCTTTAAAAGTTGTTCTTTTATAGATACCAATTACGATGTTTGAATTTCTATTGTTATTACAACTATAGCTACTAAACCGTGTCTTTATATTATCTACTATTATTACACGAACTCGCATCTAAACATTATTTTTCGAGTAATGTTACTAATATACTAATAAGTATACACAACATCTTATTAATATTATTAACGAATTTTACTAACTTTATAAGACCTACCAACTGAGTGACCGAACCTATCGTTTTGTAATGTAGACGTTTATTACTAAAATACTCTTTTATCTTACCTAGCTACAAAGTTTTTTATTAAGAAGCTATACGGCGTAAAAATCACCCAAACGAACCGGCGTAAGCAATGCAAAGTTATTATTACCACGTGAATCTATCTTACATCAATTCGTATAACGAAATTTTATAGTTTTCTTTTGGCGGCAACAACCTAGTCCTATACGATGTTTAACCTTTTATTAATACTTTTAAAAGGCTCCAAAAATGCGTTATTTGCTTTGATTATAAACTTCAACTTTAAGAAAAACTTCTAAAAACTCCTCAACAACTTTATTTATTTAACAGTTGAAGTTGAAAAATATCTAGGTGTAGCCGAAGATCTGGTTCATGATAATATGCATATGAAAACAATATTCAAAGCCAGTATTTAGCTACTCTTGAACATTTTAACCGTTTTTGTAATTTATAATAGCCCTTGATTTTCTAACCGAATTTTCCTAAATTATGCACCATTATGTAAACGCAGTTAGACCACGTGTGCTTTCGGATGCTATTAGAATACAAGTAAAGAAAACATACAAAAAGAAACTACATGATTGTTAATAGAGGACACAAAGTTTTAGAGCAACAAAACTTATGTCTCGAATAGCCTTATCACCTTAGTATTTATACAAAGTTGATTTTCTCGAGGCAGGTAAAGAGGAGTAGAAAAAAAAGGGGGATGGAAAGCTGGAGTTAAAAGCGTCTAACTCAATAACTAAGTATAATATAAGGTAGTAAAATATAATAATACTATATAAACAAATATTTCATTAATGGAGAAAATAAGGTTTAAATATTCTGGGGACCTATGAGACTAATTTTAAAAATCGAGACCAGTAATTAATACCAAATCCTTGGATAATATACCGAAATGATCGATGGTAAAACATTTTATACAATTCTACAACGTTATACGCCGCGTTTTAACGGCTATAACATACCTTTCAAACCTAATTACGTTAGGAAAATAATTTTTACTGCCTTATATACATCGCCAACGCCTTTTACCGTCTTCTACAAGGCTCCATTACGTTTTTTTTCTGGGGGGAAGGAGGGAGGCAGGGGGTTGAATCGGTGGTAATATCATATACTGGTACCTAGAATAATAGTCAACAAAGATATAGCCTTAAAAGTTGCTATACTTTCACTATACTTTTAAGTCATTTTTAAATATTCTGTTATAACAGTCAAATAACCAGGCCACCCTTTTCTATAACTTTATAACAGCTTCCTTGTAGAGGTTTATCGATCTTTTCTTCATGAATATTTATATAAAGTATCCCACCATCTTAAATGACAGGTCTCGCATAATTCCTTCACCTATGGTGCCAATTTCATAAATTTTCTATATCTATTATGAAGAAAGACAACTAGAATTGGGTAGATAACTTTTCAAAGACCTTATACTTTTCAAAAAATCATAAATTACATGCGTTGATGATATAACACCCGCAAAAAAATAACGATAAGTAACGGATGAATGAAAAGATTGAAAAATACCTTAGTATTATCATCGTTTTCTTGTAATTGAATTAGGTATTACATTGCTTGTAATATGATTTTCCAAGATTTAATGGGAAGTCAATAGTCATCGTATTTCATATAAATGAACTCGTTTAAAATTACGAAATATCTTCATTGACCAAAGTGAATATTGATAAAAATTTATGATTAACTCACTCTAACACGCTGTGATATTTTTGCTTGAAATTGAAAGGAGTACGGAACTCGCTTTGAGAACCATAATATACGTCTAATAAAAAACGTAAAAATCCATAAACCGTTAGAAACTCTCGGCAAAACAATAAGAGAAAACCAATTAAATTTAACACAGCTTTCTTACCATTGTAAAGAATCGTCCAAATGAAAACCTCAATAGAATTTATGATTAATACTGTATGATTAACGTCCCAAACCCTTCCAATTTTATTGTAATTATCTCTGGTAAATATTTTGCATTTCATATAAATTCCATTAAACTGTTGATTATAAATTGGTCTTATTTTCTTGTTTTATCAGAAACACGTTTCAAAGTAATCCTTATTATCAACGTCGTTTGGAATAAGTTTTAGAATTCGTGTATAGAGATGAATAATTTAGCAGAAAAAAATGAAAAAAGTTGTATCCGTAGTTATTGATTAGATGATAAGGGTATGAAAATTTCAAATGTAAATTAGTACAAAGTTCCAATCATACAACGATTTTAAATAAATTCGAAACGAAATCGGGGGACATATGGTTTTTTAACAGTTGAACGATTTAATAATATCGCTGGATACAACTTACCAGACGTTTATATATATTATTATCATTTTACCAAAATTCATATAAAGATAAATTAGAAACAAAAATCGATTATTAATTTTTTTTCTACTAGTCGTCAAGCTGGGAATATTACTGCCGGATTTTTAGAATAATAATGCAATCTTCAAACGTTTTTTTATTAATCTTTACCATATTCTACCCATAATTTTTTTTTTTTTGAAACCGGCAATAAGTGCATTGCTAAAAACCATATTTGGTTTTGTTGCTGATGTTGGAGGACGCTAAACAATGTGGGTAAGGTAAAGCGAGTTGAAGGACGATTTTTGAAATGGGTTACAAATGGCCACAATATATCTATTGATGTTTACGATACGCGTTTAATGTTAAATCAGGTTTTTACGCGTTCCCAAGCGGTATTTTATGTTAATTTGGCGTTGTATTAACAATAAAACCTAAATAATTATTAAAATAAATTTGTTTGGATTCTACACGTCATTTGCTACGTTTTATAAATCATAGTTAATATTAGCTATAATGGAGAAAGATTACGCATCGATATCTCTTGAGCTACTTTACGAGTAATTATGAACAAGTGGACGATTGTACCAATAACGATAAATTTAACTATATTTTGGGTCAAAGTTCGATTATAAAAAGGAATACTAAACCAGTTCGCAGTTGAGAGTATCAGCAGTTTAATAAGTGGCGAAAACGTATAAGAAGGCGTGATGGAAAAGTATTAATTAAAACGTTACCGCTAAAATAACGGCGATAATAGATACTACTTACATTTGGGTAATATTGCGGAAATGGGTAAATTAACTTAGTAAATCCGAAAAAAATAAGTTAGCGAAAATTTAACGATCCGGTCTATCTTTATATTGCTTATCATTAGGGTCAGAGATGAAAACTCTATTGTAGAAGAAGATAAGTAGTTGACTTAATAAGGTTCGTCTACTCAGAGGAGACGTTAGTAAGTGCGTTTCTTTAACTTAATGTAAGGGGGTTCATATATATTGACGTTTCATTCCGACCCTTAAAGAAAGAAAACCTTCAACTTGCCCTTTTATATGTTTTCCGACAGGCGCGAAAACTCTATGCGTGGTTTACTCAGGTATATAATGAAGCTACTCACAAGTTTAAAAACCGATTGATATATAAAGTACAAACATTTTATGTCTACGGTAGATGGAGTTCCTTTTTATTATTTCCATCAAGTAAAACTACCAGATCCCTAATAATACAGGAAGTTTACAAATATCTGTTAGCTATAAAAGGGTTATAAAAAGAAAGATTACCTACTTTACAAACGGGCTAGTAATTATTGAGAGACGTATTAATAGCGACATATTTTACGCCAGTTAAATAAAAAATATTGTATATGTTATAACATTACATGAATGACAGGTGAGTAAAATAATAGTCAACGGAAATTAAACTGTTTAAGGAAAGCGCAATAAAAATGAAGTTTGAAAACAGCGAATTAAGGAAAAAGGAAAGAAAAGTCGGATAGGTTATAAACAGCGGCGGGTATGTTTTTTTAAACGGGGAAAGGAATGAAGATGCGCGTGTAACTCATTTATAACGTTATTAATATCATACACTGATGGCGACCGGCGCATATATAACTAATATATAACGTTACACGTGTTGTATCTGGTCCACAACCGGTGTATATATAACTAATCTATAACGTTATATATACTGTACCTGGCTTGCGTCTGGCCAAGATACGGCTCATACTTGCGTTTTATGGCGGCTGGAAAGGGATACGCGTGTAATAGATATGTGGTCTTATACGCTTCGAATCCGGGTTTCGATCGACCGAAATTCAATTTATACACGATACAGCGGCATATTATTTTTTCATTGTTCAAGGTGTGGTATACTATGCATTCAAGTTATGAGTCATTTGGCTAATCAGTTACGTGGCTATATACGTAATAGAAAGTATACGTGTAACACCCGGTCAGGGCGGGGTCTGAGTGCAATTTTCAGGCGTTATGTAGGAAAGTACATGATGGGCCGTACATATAAGTCCTGCGTGAAGAACCACTGCATACTTCGCTAGTCTTCCATAGTACCTCAATTGTTGACTCTATTTGGAACCTACTCAACCTACCTTCGTAGGTTGGACTATAATACTCCATAGCATAGGTTTCCCTTCCCTTTTGATCGAGTATAATAGATAATATCCGACCACCTGGAGCAGCAGTGTCCGCTTAGTCATTTCATACACTGGTCGTCTTATATATAACAAGAAATTAGATACGTCATCGATGACGGATTGTTGAATTCATAAGTTCATCCAATATGAATGTCGGCTAATTAAAATTGATTAATTGATTGAAGTAAAAGGGATATTCAATGTCGAAAAAAGTTATATTATTGAAAATGGCGGGAACGTTATGTATCGTGAGAAAGAATTATCGTCTTAAAAAAAATCAATACTCAAGTGAAAACTCAATACATAAAACAACACGTTAGTACCAAAATTATTATAGTTGAGGGCATTAATACTAAAATCGCGAAAACCAGTTCCCTTAATGATCTATCCGATCCTAAATACGATAACGATAACAATAAGAATTCAGGGTGGTAATGATAATAATGACTTTTACGTATTAATTGTATTATTATATCATCTTGAACTAAATGGCCTAGAGGACTAAAACATACATAAAATGAGGGCGAAATAATGGCAAATATCATCTTTTTTACGGGAAGTGATGGTTAAGGACAACATGGTTATATCCGACGGTCCGTACGATCGTCGGGTAAACAATAATTCCTTTATAAACACAATACGAACCATTGTTACCAACCTTTGTGAACCTCGTTAAATCGTCATTCGTCCATGTTACTCTGTCCATCCAATATCGCTTACTAAAACAGAGTGTAGATGAGCCCAAGTAAGGTGGAAAGCGATGGCTGTATACTGAAGACACGGAAAAAAAGGTTATTCCGCCAATGAACAGTCTGAAAACTGCTCCTCACAATGGATCAAAAGTATTTGTTATGTTTGGTTTTGTTGAGCGTCGAGAACAGGATGTTGAGGAGGGTGATAACACGATGTTGGCAAGGCGGAATACGAGGTTGATGAGGGTGCGGATTACCAAAGTAAAATGGGCAAGTTATTCTCTAAGCTAAGACTACTGACGGCTGGAGACAGTCAACGGAGACTATGTACACATCGTTGTCCCTGCAGACCATGGTCCGCTTGTGCCCTTAAGGGCTCCCAGGTATGTGAAGCAACATACAAGATACTCCACGCTCCGGTCCAGATGCAAATAAAGTTGGGTCTGTGCTTGGAAACGGATTCAGCGGAGGCAAGAATAAGGTGCTGTAGTTGTGTGGTTCAAGGGCGATGGGATGACGATCAGGACAACTTTAAAGGAGGCGTCGCGGCTTTGTGTTTTGGGTTGAGCGAACATAAGCAGAGGACTCGCTTGGTCTTGAACGTGTCGTGCCAATGCACTTTGGAAGGGTTCAAAAACCAAGGCCATGTACATGTTTTTGTCACGCAATGCAATGGCAGCTGGAAGCAGGCTTTCCTGATATGAGCAGGACCCATTCCAGGCAGAAAACACTGAAGCGGCAAACGACTTATTTGTGGCCCTTGTTTGCCTTAAAGCCGCCAGATATGTTCATTTGCAAGTTGAGAGTCCGTGGGCAAAAAAAAGTGAAACACAGATAGACTACACCATCCAATTGTGCCTTATAAGAAATGGAGAAATAGTAAGTCAACTGCATGCAAATCAAGACCTGATCAGACCATACAATGGGTATCAGGCCTGCGAAGGCAGGTACGACAGTACGAAGGAAGGACAAGGGCTTAGCCGACAGAAAAAAAACGTCAACAGCTTAGAGTTTTTCTCCTTCGCCTAACAACATCCTTTCACTTTATCTTTTTGGCGTGGTTGGCCATACAACTTGGTGCCTTTGAAAGAGAGTGAGCCACTGTGTGGTAGTGCCATGTGATGTTGCTGTGACAGTCACTGCCCAACCCAATCTGCTTCTACTTTTCTTTTCCTCTACACAACCTCGGCACCACCTGTTAGCCAAACGGCCCTCCATCTGCTCCACCCACTTTCAACCTACACAGAAATGAAGTCATCAAAGAAACCATCCAGGAAGTCATCCAGGAAGTCCTTCTACTATTTTAGCAACGAGGGTGAGGATGTCCAGCCTGAAATTGCGGTGGCGGTGAACAGGGGGTCAACCCTCACTGCCGACAGCGACAGCCATGATGGTGGTATAGGCACTGGCACCAATGATGGCATCGACAATGGTGTCGCCGATGGTGTCGATAGTGGCACTGATGAAGTCGTCGACAATAGCACTGATGATGTTGGTGATCATGTCGAGGATGTCATCATCAAAGCCCACACGAAGGTATGTGTCGACCCCCTATCTGTTTCCATTGTGCCCAAAACTAACCACCTCATCCCCAAGCATCTTGATGCCCAAGCTTCCTCACAAGACGCACCTACCGCTGTTGTGCCCAAAGACCACAGCAAGCCCCAAGGTGCGAATAAGTCACCCAACACAGCAATCCCTTGTCCCCTCAAGCAGCTGACAGGCGCACTGCAGCCCAAGCCAACAATCCTGGCGCCATAAAGAAAGAGAACAGCAACCGCAGGCGCCGCCGGCGCAACATCATCCCTGACAGCTCCTCCTCTGAGGCCCCGTCCGACACTACAGCGCAGGACGAGGGCAGTGGGGTGCCTACCAAGTCCGATCCAAGGAGCCTGCAAGGTGAGGCCAATGCCCCTCCCTACCCACTGGCTCCTGAATCCCACCCCCAGAAACGGCAAGAAACTGAGCCACCCACCCTTCTCTTCCACCCAGCCTCAAGCACACCCACTACCACCATGCCTGACCAGCTTGCCCGGAGTCTCTCCGAAGGCTCCTCCCAGGTTAACGTCGAGACGGCCTTGCGCTCACGCGCGGAGACCAAGCAAAGTACGGCCTGACCCTTCTTTCTGAGCTCCCACGCCTCGTGAGTCGTGAGGCTGACCAAAAACATCCCTTCCCCAGACATGCCTGCCGCCGACCCCGTTTCCTCGCGCCCCCAGCGGCCCAAGGCCCAGGCTGAGACCCCCGTGTCCACCGAGGCGTCCGAGCCATCATGCTCGATGTCTGAGCGCCACGAACCCGAAGCCCGCAACGTCGCAGAGCTGCGCATCACCACGGGCCTGCCCAACGGCTGCACCCTGCGTCAGCCGCGGGTCGACAATGTGCTGGGCAAGACCGATAGCTGGCTGTTCAAGGGCCTCAAGTCGCGCGTTGGCGAACTGAACCTCAACGACATCGTATGGTGCAAGGAGAACGTCGCGTCGCGTAGCAAGATCAACGTCATGGTCGAGTACACCTGGCTGCAGGGCCCCCCCTTCCCCGCTGTCTACGTCCCTGGTGATTCCCCTCCTCCGCTGCGTACTGGATACCCCGGGTATGTATCTCATCATGTCCACGCCTGTTGACTTCCCTTGCGCAGGCAATACGCGCATCTGGAAGAGGGTCATTCCCGGCGTGCAGCTGAAAGAGGCGCCCGTCCCGCCCATCATCGACGAGCACCGCGCAAACCAAGCCACCTTCGTCTACGAGCCAACCTTCCGCGCTCTTCAAGCCGTCGGCCCGGGCGACAACACCTTGGACGACTTCAACCACGTCGCCATTGTCTCTGACGCCGAGACCCTCGCCTTGCTGTTCTCTCTGCTCAATAACCCGGACCCTCACGTCCTGCCCCCCTTCCGCCTCGAGCTCGCCATGGTGCGCAACACGCTGTTTATCACGACCGCTCAGCCCCGCCTCCGCGGCGCCACCGACAACGGAAATGGCCGCTACAAGTCGCACCTGCCGCCCTGGGTGCGCCACGCCCTCACAGAACGCGCCTGTGCCACCGCCGACCTCACCGTCACGCCGCGCCTGCCCTTCTCGCAGGGCCACGTCCGCGTCGTGCGCTACCGCCTCGGCGGCCTGCCCCTGGTCGTGCGCGCTAAGATCGACTGGGCCGTCGGCAACCGCGCGCTGGCGCCCATCGACGACGCTGGCGTGCGCACGTCCATGCGGCACGCCGGGCCGCCCGGCAAGTACCCCATCAACGACGGCGAGGTGTGGCGCACGATGGTCAGTCAGTTCGGCCGCGGCACGGGGCCTTACAACGCCGGCCTCACGTCCGTCCGCCTGCCTGGTTGGGACCCCGCCGTGACCGTTGCCAACAAGATGCCCGTGCTGTGGTTCGGCCGCGTGCCCTTCCTCGCCGACGGCGTCGTCACGGCCGACAAGGTGACCATGGAGACCAAGATCTTTGGCGCGCGAGACAGCTTCGCCAGGTGGGAGCAGCAGCACCAAGGGCCGCTGCGCATGATGGCCGGCCTCCTCCCCAAGCTACGCGACATCACGCGTGCGCTGGGCGGCAACTGCGTGCTCGTCGGTGACCCGGCCGAGCGCTGCTTGCATGTCAGCAAGCCCATGCTGAAGACTTCGCCGGTCCCTAACGTCATCGTTGCGCAGGTCTGGGGTGAGAATGCTGATGATAGCCACAGTGACACCGAGTCCGAAAGCTCAGATGAGAGCGATGCAAGCGAGCTGAGCCAACTCTCGGACTCGCTGTTTATCTGCCAGGACTGGCAGCTCGAGAGAGCTACACCCGCTTCGGAAGCTGATCAGCAGAAGGGTCGCAACGTGGCATCCTGGCTGGACGGCGTGAAGGACGACTATGAGGCCGACGACAAGGTCGACTCCACTCCTGTCACTCGCGACCAGCTGCGGTCCAAGGCCCGAAACCCCTGCCATGGTGTCCTGGGTGGCATCGGTCGCCCATCTGAGACCTTTGACAAGGACGAGCAGAGCACGGACTCCAGCACGAACAAGACTTGCCAGAAGTCCGCTGCTCAGAGCTCTGGTACCGTGCAAGGCCTGGATGGCACCATGGACATGGATGCTGAGCAGCTAAGCTCTGATATCACCGGTGATGACGAGGACCTCATCCATGCCCCGCCTCGACGTCCCGGCCTCTTGAACCGCGGCTACTATGCCAGCGGCGTGGCGGACTCTGACGGGGACAAGGACAAGAATGAGATTGTCGACGAGGAGGAGGAGAACATGGAGGACGAGTACTCCGATGATGATGATGATGAGCAGACCGAGCGCGAGATTATGGCGGGTGATGACGACGACGACAGTGAGCAGTACAAGGCCGAGTCGACTGATGACGAGGATCGTGCGTTGGATCTTCTTGACGCGTCCTCCCACTGATTCCAACCCGCCGATACAAAAATCAGCAACAACGCTATGCCTTCCCAGGCTTTGGCATAGCCCTTATGGCTAGGCCCGTTCGACAATACACAGGGCTATGAGCAGCAAAAAGGTCCTGACCAGGAAACGGAAACATTGGCTTTTGAATCTGGAAATAGGGTAGAAGAAGGAAAAGTAGGAAAGGGTACCTGGGCCCATCCGTGCTTGGATTCGGCGTTGTTGCATGTGAGCCAGCGTGGCCCCGACATTGCATAGCCACATTCCACCAGGATTTCGAGAGATACCAGAAGTTCTCTTCATATAGTGTCCACCAAACTCAGTAGTTTCCAGAAAAATGCATCGGTCCGGCATGGGGTGATGTGTCCGTTGGTTCGTGCGTGCCAAGTGATCGTCATCGTGATCATGGCCGTCTGGGTATCAGTCAGGATTCTGCCATCGTCCCCATTCTACCACGTCCTCGCACTCATAACGCGCCGCTCGCCTGCCTCTCCTCCGCCGCGGACTCCGCACCTCTCTCCATCTCATCCTCCTCCCCACCACCCAGCTCCACCGCGCCCACTGCGCCCGCCAGCCCCTCGGCCCCGTGCCCGCCCTCCAAGCCTCCCACCTGCGCCAGGAAGAAGTCCACGACATGCGTATTGTCCGCGAAGCTCGCCAGGTCCATCGGGACGGCGCCGTCACCATTCGCGAGTGCGGAGCGCGCGCCCGCGGCGCACAACGCCCGGACCACGGCCAGGTGCCCGCCCAGGGCGGCCCAGTGCAGCGCCGTGTTGCCGCACGCGTTCGGGGCGTCCAGGAACGCCTGCCGGCACGCCGGGGGCGCGTCGCCGCCGGCGGCGGCGGAGAAG
>JASMMZ010000018.1:182073-264069 GCA_038502455.1 Anisogramma anomala | reverse complement strand
TTGGCAACTGGGTCAGCAGCAGGGTGAGATATGGCAGGGCAGGGCAGGGGGCAGGAAGGAGGGGAGGTACCTAGGTTACCGTTGCCGGTGGCCATGTGCAGACACGTCGCCTGGGCGCCGTCCCTGGCGGTGGCGAGGATCTCGGCCGGGCTCGCGGCGGAGCGCGCGGCGAGCGCGGAGAGCGTCTCCTGCAGGGCGGCGGCCTCGCCGGCGCGGGCCAGGTAGAGCAGGTCGTCAATGTCATCCTCACTGAGATGGGGGGGCATGGTCGGTGAGGGCGGGGCTGGGCGTGCGAGCGGATGGGCGGGTGGTAGTGTTGGTCGACTGGTTTGAGTGAGATTGTGGAGGTGGTAGTGGTGTGACCGGCGCTTGAAAAGTTGGGGTGGACTGTGCGAGTTACGGTGTCGACTGCCGGAGCATGGCTTTTGGCACACCCTGTAAGGCGCACCCTGTTGTGCACGGGCCATATTGCTCGCCGTATATGGAGCGTACCAGGCTCCCATTACCACCAACGTATGAAATTAGAGAACGGCTATCCGCACAGGAAAAAGGAACTTGTTACCGAAGTAGAGCCATAATCATATTGGTTTCAGGTGGCAGAACTTCATTTGTAATACAATGTTCATTCGAGTTCTGTATCAAAGTAATGAGGGTGCATGTTGGTAGGCCTTTATCGTTGCAACGTAGTCGATTCGAATCTCTGGTCGAAGTAACTGGTGTATTACATTGTGGTGATGTGTTACTTCTAAGTTTGGCAGACCGTGAGCCGGTTTAGTGGGCACCTATTGCACTTGACTTGCAGTCAATACAGTCAATCCCACAAACTACAGTCAATTTACAATCAGTAAAATCAACTTGCTATAAGTATAGTTGACTTGACTGTACTGTAATTGACTACTATTCCAACACTGGCAACATTTTGTTTTTGTGTGGCACGCTAGTATAGCTAATCACTTGCGGTACGGCCTGAACTCCCTCTTTAATCCGCATGCCAAACCCCTATCAGTTCCAATCAGTTTAGACTGAAATTGACTCCTATTACGGCCCTTTGCCCTACATTCCCGAATTCTTTGTTCTTTGACTCCCATATACAAGTCTTTCGCCATAAACTTATGTATATTATAAACTTGTACGACACCAATTGCGTACCCTTTACCAATAATTCCAATCATGTTTATCTTGCACGCTATTACTGCCACCGCCAACCTAACAGTCTACCAGTTTACTAGGGCATCTTTATTCCTCTACGTTACGTTTCGAGCGTTCTACGTAGCTCTTGATTCGTATGGTTAGCTTATTACTGTTTATAAATATTTTTAAAGCGCTATTGGGCGTAGCTTTAGGTCTAACATTAATGTGCGATTTTGCTGGTAATAGTGTGATTTGCGATGTATTGAAAGACGAAAAAACTAATTCTTGGTTACTGAACCTACAAAGTTTGCAGCAAATATGTACAATAAAAACAAAAAAGGCATATGGGGTTTGAAACTCCACTTAGGTTGAACAAATGTTGTAGGATAGAGAAAGTATCATATCTTTATTATAAGTTGGTATAAGAATCCCATTATATTTTATAAGAATGCCTTTTTACGCAAAGAACTACTCGAAAAAAGCAGCCATTGCAAAAAAAAAAAAAAATATTAGCGAGAAAGCCATAAGTACTGACGAAAATTACACTAAATTCTTTTCAAACGCCTTAATCAACTTTTCATAATTTTTCAAGTCTTTGATATTTACTTCTTTATTATACTTTTCTATTCATTCCTTTTAATATACGAGATGTTGAACTTGTTAACCTATTCATCGGTAGTGATTGCATCTGTTATTGAATACTTTCTCAACTTTGTATTTATTTAATAAATTTCGTATTCAATAAACGTTAGAAATAAAACAATTCGTTTATAGATTTTATTATTTCGTATATTATGTAGTTCGACTTACAATAATAAAACAAGTAGATATCAAATGGTATTTACTACTCAGATATAGCGAAAGAATAAAAGAGGTTACTGTGGCTCATAGTATAGGACCTATGGGCAAAGTCAGTACCCAACCTGTTATGTGCCCTTATACATGCCATATATGAACCGCGCTGTATATCCCGATACATATATAGTTACATAATATATATGCTTAATACATAATAGCCTAAGTTTAAAATATGTTCTCCTTTTCTTCAAATGTTTCAAGGGCCATATCGTTCCACTAGTTAAACGTAGGACGCGAGCCTCACCAACTTAATTCGCGGACCGGGCATAAGTTAATTGCAAACTTGTAACATAACTTCCAACTCACAATATAATATATGGACCGGTTTAACCTTAAACCGTTGACGTCATATAATGCGCTCTTTTAATGTATCATATAACGTATTAACCGATTTAACTTTAAGGTATCGACATTATATATTACGCCTTTTAATGTATCATAAAATAAATCGTTTTTATAGCCGTTATTGTATAATATACTATTTAACGCATTGTATAATATATTGCTTTGACCGATATTATCGTATAATACACCCTTTTATCCTATTGTATAAGACGTAACATTGATCGAATCCGGTGCGTTAATACCTGTAAATACGGATTTTGACATAATCTTTAAAATTTCTTTTTCACCTTTTACTTCTTGAACCTCCTTTCGATATTTTAACCTTATTAAACCATTTATCATAACCTTATGATTACGCTTTATATTGAGACCGTTGATTTTTGTTTGATATTATGTAATATTTAAATTTCCTCCTCGTTTTTCATTATAAATATTGATAATAAACTCAATATATGTTATATCGTTGTAAACTCTGTTAATAAAAACGAGTAGCTATCAAGTAAAATAAGTTACCTTATTACATATAAATGCCTTATCGTTAATGTTATTTCATAACATTTTTATTTTATAAACGACCTATTTATATTCAGTGATAATGATAATGAAACTACACACTCTTTTTTTTTAAACGAAGAACCCGTGTATATTGTACAAAAATTGCCTTTTTAATTCCAGCGATCCTTCCATTTCCATCAGATTTTATTGTGGAAAAAGTTATTACATATGAAGAAACTTTAATAATGAAGTAAATTTAATAAATGAACTATACACAAAACCTGATTACACATAAGCATCTTTACATAATATGTTTAAAAATGAATTTATTTACGATATCGTTTAGTTTACGCTCACTATTATTGTTATTAGTTACAGTTGTTCAATAGCAAGAGTATATTTTACCCTCTTTTTATAAACGGTAAAAAAAAATAAGGTTACTATCCCGTTTTTGATTTCGGATTTTCCGAGTTTGTTAATTCATTTACTTGACTTTAAAATATTTCCCAAGTCTACAAAATCCTCACTGTTTTGGTAATATAGGTTATTACCTATTTTGTTAAATATATATTTCATCTTTCTCTTCCGAGTCCGCTCTTTTTCAAAACTTTCTTATTCTTCTTTACAGTTATATCAATTTACTATAATAAAACTCCTTAATAAAACCATATATTAACGCATAATATTTTTACTCTGACTTTGTCCAATACCCGTTACATAAATTTTTATAAATTTATCATAAATAGAAAAAAATGATATAATCACATAAGTTATATTCTTGATAAATAATATTAATAACGACTCATAAAGCGTAACAAACAACGTTTAAGACTTAACCATATAAGCCCCGTTTTTACCCGTATCTTATTTATTAAGTTTAGTCAAAAGCAAGTTGATTAAGTAGAAGGAAAAGGTACATAACATAGTATATATTCCGACCGCGTTGCTTATATAGAAATTAATATATTATAGGTTTTAGTAACATAAAAAAGGTTTGTTTTCCCCATCACGCCCCTCGTTAACCACTATCGTTTACCTTTAATAAAGTTTGTACCGCCTAACGTTACCCATCTTTGTCGATATTGTTCCGCACATGCACCAATGTTTGTTAATCCCCTTCGTCAACGCTTATTAATACCCGCTCTGCGCCATCCGCCTTTACTAGCTTTTTCCAATATTTAAGGCTAATAGTAATAAGATAGCCAACTTGAATAAAACTATTACGCGATAAACATAAATAGAAAAAAAGATTACAAAAGGAGGAAATTTCTATAAATTATATTAAAAACCGTTTTGCGGTTGGATAATAATTCAAAAAGGTCTGGTAATATATATTCATCTTTATTTCTTTAATTATATCATAAAAGTATTCCGTTGTTTTCTTTTTCCCAAATATAATATTATTTCTAAGGTAAAGGGGATTCGCCGCATGTAATTTATTTAACATATATTTAAAGTCGATATTCAAATACCAGAATATTATACATATGAATGTTCCCATATTTTGACTTAAAATTTTCAGGTTGAAGAATACTAACAATTCTCTAATAACTCATATTTGACTTATTACAAGACTTTTACTTGAATAATATAAAACAAATACCTCACCGACCTGTATTTAATGTAAAGGTTTTTGAGATTTAAAATTCATCGTATATATTTTTTTCTATATCATTAGTAACGAAAACTAATTTAGAAGAATATTACATAAATTTACAAAGAAAAACGAGTTCGTAACCGCTTTTTCAACCAAATTCACGGAAAATATAAGATATTTACTAAAATTGTATGAAATAATACTTATTGTATTGAGAATATTAACAACTCTATACGAATTATAACCTCAATTAAACTATTAATTCGGGTTTTTTTTAATATTAAGCAAGTTAAATTAAACCTAGTCGATTACCTTAAACCGTTTTCCTTTATATCGCCGACATTTCGTCATTCTTCTTATTAATTACTAAATATATGTTGTACCGCACGAGCTAGTTTTTTACTCTGACGTAAATATATTAAAAATGTAACGATCTTCTCCGCTTTATAAGTAGACGACTTCATATTCTTTTGTACTCTCGAAATAAAAGATGTTCCAAACCTATTAATTGGATGGTTGGTGTTTCACCTGATAGCCATCAATTTCCGGTTTTTTTATATAAATCGAGAAACTTATAAATATAATACCCTATTATACTACCGAAAATCTACGACGATTCGTAAATACTTTTAAATTTCCGAGTTTATAAATTCGATACCGCTATTGAATTATAAGTTATACGCCTTAAGTAAAGATTACATCATTCGTTTTAAGAACACTACTTTGTGTAAAATGTACCTATTTAATTTAAACCACGCTGATTCATAATAAATACCAGAAATCTAAAAAAAAATATCCACTATATATTCCGCAAACGCTATGTATATGTATAACCATTTATAAACTAAATTACTTCCATTTTTACAAAGTTAAAAAAGCATTCATAAAAACGAATTAATAACGACGTCTGTTATTAAAAAAAAATGGTTCGACTATAAAGCCAAATGAAATATATATTTAAAACTGATATAAAATTAACATGGGTTTAAGAAGGCTTTATCCCAAGGTACAAAGAGGTCTTATACCTTGATATTATTTATTTATTCGATGTAAACGTCGAATATTTACAACTATTATTGGAAATATTGTATGCTATCTTTAACAAGTCAAGTGCAGTACAGTTAGTCAACTTTACTTACAGTAAAATTGACTATACTGATTTCAAGTCAGTTGATTATGGAGTGCCCCATTCAGTCAAGGGCTCGAGCTAAGCAGTTGGCTATACAAATTACAGTACAGACAGGCTAGCGATCTGCTAAACCTAGAACAATACATCTACCACTTGATCAATGGAATACTACTGTTACTTCGAATACCAATCGAATCGATAACATTGTAAAGTGTAAGTTCTACCAACACTAAGTAGTGCTTGCTTATTTTCTTAAAAAATAGATTAGCTAAATATATAAAAAGGCTATTTTCTGGCTACGCTCTACGGCTATGGCGGCTAGAGTAGAGGAAATATTTTTGCGAAATGCCTTTGTTGGTATTATTTCAGTCTCTAATGAGAGGAAAACAGAAAAGACTTGTTAGGTTGCGTAAGTGCCTAACGGCAACCTAAAAGTAGGCGATAGTATTGTTACTAAAAACAACAAAAAATCTTCATTAACTTTTCTTAAAGACGTTACAATTAACTGTCAAAGTTTCAAAGTTCGGCAAGTTGGCTAACAGCTAATTTAGTATTATTACAGGTGCTACTACTGCAAAAATAACTAAATCCATAGCCTATAACAAACCACCCTCGCCCTCTACCTACAACTTTCAACAAAGACTTTCGAACTTACCCTTTATATTAAATCTTCGCCTTACTTTACTCTTTTAATTCATTACGTCACTTCAATCGCCAAGTTCACTATTTTAGGCGAAAATACCAAGTAGAGCCGAGAAAACCACGTCACGTAACTCTACGATGAAATACTAAGTCTACACACAACTTCACGCTAAAACACTAAGTCCGTCGCCCTACGAATCCTATACCTTCTACAAAAGCTAAAACGTTAAGAGGTCAATCGCTAGTGTTTACCTTAAAGCTATTATCAAACACACTTAAAAAAAAAAAAAGGCGTTTGGAACTGGTTTTATCAGGTTTTACAACGACGATCTTTAGGCGTTGGATATTAATGAAAAATTAATAGAAAAACACCTTACCAACTTCATCGGATACTTTATCGTTAAGTATAATAATAGCTACAACCCTAATCATACTTTTAATCAATATGTCAACTTCTTCAAAGCCTAGACAATTAACATATAGAAAGTAATTTAAAAAGTGGTTAAGTTAAGACTTAAGTCTGAATTAAAGAAACGAGGGATTTTCGTGCCAAAGGAAAGCTTTACCAGGCTAGCAGAGACTCTTTTCGAGTTGGATTAACTTAAGGAATACCCTTGAGCTCCTAAAGACGAAGATGAGGACGAAAACGCCCCAGTAAATAAAAACGAAGACCCTCTTCAAGCCGAATATCTTTAAAATCCTGAAGACAAGGATCCTTTCGATTCTCAAAAGGAAAACTTTCCTTGAAACGAAGTCGAAGACCATTAAAACCTATAGAAGGATTAGGCGCTACAGGCTCAGAATCCATATGACTAAGGTACAAACGTAATAGGCGCTACAAGCTAAGGTATAGGTCGAACAGGCGCTATAAGACCTGTAGGCCCAATAAGTTTAAAAGGTTGAACAAGTCCAACAAGCTCAAAAGGCTGAGGTACAGGCGCAACAAACGTCACAGGCTGAGGCATAGGCATAATAGGCGTCATAGGCTTAGTAAGCTCAACAAGTCTAGCAAACCCAGTAGGGCCGGCAGGCTTGGCAAGCCCAGTAAAGCCAACCGGCCTGGTAAACCTAGCAGATCTGGCAAAGCCAACAGAGTTGGCAGGCCTGGCAAGCCCAGCAAGAACGGCAGGCCTAGTAAGCCCAATAGGTCTAGCAAACTAAACAAGATCGGTAGGCCTGGCAAGCCCAGCAAGGCTAGTAAGTCTGGCAAGCTCAATAAGGCCAGCAAGCACGTAAAGCTCGTTAAGAATGAGGTATACATTCTAAAAGTGTTAGTTAATCAAAACGCTATATAAAAGGGCTACCTAGCGAGGCAAAGTCCCGTGCCAACAAATAGGGGTAGCATAGCAGACTGTAAAACTGCTAGGGTAACGGTAGCGATAGCAGTTGTTAAAACTACTAAAAAAGGGTACGTAATTGATGGATTGCGTGATACGCATAAATCTGTAGCGAAAGACTTGTACACGGGAGTTAAGGAACGAAAGACTCGGAACTATAAGGAAAAAGAAGGTAATTGGAGTCAATCTGTGTTAGAATTACATTAGAATGAACAGTAGTCTAGATAATTGACGAGAAGGTAATTCAGTAGCAACCGAAAAAGATTGGTAGACCTCACTGGTGTGGGTAAATACAAAAATAAAAAGACGTTAGTATTGGGACAATATTAACTGCTATTTTTAATAGGTCAATTATAATATAGTTAGTTAACTTTACTTGCAGTAAAGTTGACTATACAAACCACAAGTCTATTGATTATGAAGTTCCCGATTTAGTCTAGGCTACGAGCTAAACAGTTGGCTATACAAATTACATTGAAAACAAGCTAGTGGTCTACCAAACCTAAAACAATACATCCACCACTTAACCAATGCAATACTACTGTTACTTCAAAAACCAATCGAATCGACAACGTTATAATGTCCAAGGCCTACCAACAACTATCTACTTTTAATAATAATCCCGTTAAAAAACTCGAAATAATAAGTTTTTACCTCAATAACTTATAATAAGCGAATCGTAGGTTTGTTACAAGATTTTCGTCGTGAATAATTTCCAATTCTACATTTATAATCGGCTATCATGACGTAACGTTTTCCACGTATTAATATTATAATTCGTAATTTACATCAATTATTTTGCCTTAATCAGAAAACGTTTGACGCCTTCAGAAACTGCTAATAAGCGAACCTCATAGAACGGGTCATTTATTCCTCATTAATCTTACGATTCCGCCAGAATACCCGGCATGATAATAAAAACACTATTCTGTGTTAAGGAGGTTAACGGTTTAATTTGCGCCGAACCCACGACGATACCATTAATACCGACGTCTTAAAATCTGCCAGCGTTATTTCGGATGACGACCTGGACGCAGGTCGAGCTCGGGGCGATCCCGTTAACGTAAACCCTTTAAGATCCTTAATTTCTCTTTTTAGTTACATATCATTGCAATCTAATAGCCAAATTTTGCGTTGAATAAATTTATTTACAATACCCGCCGTAATATACGATTTTATCATACATTAATCCTGTTGGTAGGCCTCAAATCGTTGCAACGTTATCGATTTGATTGGTCGAAGTAACAGTAGTATTGCATTCGTCAAGTGGTGGATGTATTGTTCTAGGTTGGGCAGACTGCTAGCTAGTTTGAGCTGTAATTTGTATAGCAATTGCTTGGCTCGTGCACTAGTCTAAATTGTGGACTCTTCAATCAACAAACTTGCAATTAATATAGTTAGCTTTACTGTTGGTAAAGTTAACTGATTATAATGCAATTGACCTTCTAAAAATAGCAATTAATATTGTTCTAACACTAACAGCTTTTTTTTGTGCTTGCGCACGTTAGTGTGGTCGACCAATCTTTTCTATTTGCGACTGAGTTGCTTCCTCGTCAACTAGCCAGACCCCTGTCTAGTACAGTGTATTCCGCACCAAAATTGACTCCAATTATCTCTTTTTGCCCCATGGCTTCGAGTCTTTCGTTCCTTAACTCCTGTATACAAGTCTTTCGCCACAGACTTATACAGGCCTCCAACTCAACCGTACTAGTCAATTTCGCTAGCCTTAATTCCCTGGCAGTCTTCCAGTTTGCTAGGGTACCCCTGTTCGCTGGCACGTAGCTTGGCTTAGCCAAGTGGCCCTTCTATATAGCGTTTCAAGCAACCAATACCTTTCGAGTGTATATCTCGACCTTGATAAGTTTTCCAGGCCTGTTGCGCCTGCTGGTTTTACTAGGCTTTCCAAGCAAGTGGCGCCTGTTGCGCTAGTACCTTAGCTTCTTCAACTTGTTTGACTTGCTGAGCCTTTAGCACCTGAGCCCCTTGAAGGTCTTGAAGGTCTTTGGCTTCGTCTCGAAGGAGGTCTTCTTCTTGAGGATCGCAAGGGTTCTTATCTTGAGGATCTTGAAGGTCTTCAACTCGAAAAAGGTCTTCATCTTAAGGATAAGCAGGGTCCTTGTTTTGAGGATCTGAAGGGTTTTTGTTTTAAGAATCTTAAAAGTCTTTGTTTCGAGGAGGATTTTCACGATGAAGAGGTTAACCATTTGATAGTATTGTTTGGCCTAGCTTGAGTAATGAAGAGGTCTGCCGAGTGATTGTATTGATTGGCATAACAAAGAGGTATTGGTGTTGATAATGGTGGAGTTACGATATCTTTCCTAAGGGATACCGCCCAATACTAAACTACGAGAGTCAATGACGTTAATGACGTCCGCTCTTAGCTGTTTGTACCACTAAAAAAGTTGACTTGTAGACGGTTTACACTATTTACAAGGTACTTGGCAAAGGCTTCGGCCCTTTCCATAATATTACTAATACCCTTTCTGAACTGTTTACATCGCTTCAAAAGTTAACTTGATAAACTTTTTACGTTGTTTATAAAAGTTTTTCCTCTACTCTAGTCGCCGTTTGACATAGAGCGTAACCTGAAGAAATCCTCTTCTTCTACTTTACCAATCTATGTTTAACCTAATAAGTACACTATTTAGTGTAGGCTGGCCATTTTTATCTTTACGGCATAGTTAATTCGAATCTCTGTGGACGAAGTAACTGGTGCTACATTAAAAGGAGTAGATGCATTGTTCTAGATTTAGCAGACCGCTAGATGATTTTCAATGTAATTTGTATGGATAATTTCTTGACCCGTGCACTAGTTTGAATCGAACACTCTACAATCAACAAACTTGCAGTCGATATAGTTAACTTTATCATAAGTAATGTTGATTGAGTGTACTGCAATTGACCTAGTAAAAATAGTAGTCAATAATATTCAAACAAATCCATTTTTATTACGTCTAATATAATAATGAAAATGAGTTAAAATACTTGTGCGCGTAGTTCCTTGACTAAGGGTTTATCTCATATCATACGGATTAATATACCGGGATGAGCGACCTAAGTTACGGACACATATCGTTAATGATAATGAAAAAGCGAAAGGACTTTAGCCTATTTAGTTGATCGATTCGAAATGAAGCATAATAAGGAAAAATATTCCAATTCCTTATAATCATTTAAGATCGTAAACGGGATGCAGACACTATATAATTTTCAAAATCAAATTTCTAAGTAAAATACTACCATAAAAAGCTTTTTGATTCGAATGGTGTAGGTCCGTATGATATCCGTTATTCTAATAAAACAATATGCTATTGGCTTTAAAATACTATCTTTATCCCGTTACAAATAGTACCCTTTTAACTCTATTTTCGAATAGTCGGTTATCATTACTGTTAGCCGATTTGTGTTTGAGGATATTAAAATCGAAGCCATAATGAAAGTATCCTTTAAGGATTGGAATACGTATTTTTCCGGGTTAGCTTAAGTTGAACGGCTTCTTCCTTCTTGAATAGAATGAAATAATAAGTTATATTTGAAAAATTATTAATAAAGTCCCGATTAAAGTTGATGAAACTTGAAAAAATTCAAACCTTCGAAAGAATACGTAGTAATTTTTATTCGCGTATTACCTAGCCTTTTTGGATGTGAGCACGGATATTTACGTTAATGGTTATAAAAAAACCCAGATAATTTACCTCTTTAACTATGAAATCCCACTTCTTTAAGTTTAGGTTTAGTTCAGTATTATGAAAGAGTTTTAATATCATGTTAACTTTCCCCATATAGTTTTACTTGGTATTGAAAAACACGATTAAAGGTAATTGAAGGAAGTCGTAACAAAACTATCTAAAATATTCGCCATTATATAATTAATATATCGCTAAAACTTCACCTGCGTTTTACTAGCCCGAAACTAGTAATCAACCAATTTAATAACTCGAAACGTATACGAAAAGCCATTATATTTTGTATTCGGGTATAACCAAAATACGGTAAAAAGCCATTTAAATATATAATTTCGTAAGTTATGTTGTTTTTGGCAACGCGCGTAAGATTTTCTTAATTAAAAAAAATAAAACGATTTGACTTAGTGATTTTAATTAATATCCGATATTCAATACAAAACCAATATTCCCGTGTCAATATGGAAAAAATAATAATAACGTTATAACAAATAAAAGATTTAATCGATCTTAACCTTTATTTCTTCATTTTGTTACCTAAAGTCTAAATTCGAAAGGTTCATTGCGTAATATCGAATATAATTGTCGCTAATATAATGGTAATAAAGATTTATTTGTATTTATTTTACTATTAATATAAAAATGAAGTTTTCCTTTGTGTATGGGTAAAGTTATAGCCCTATCCATTTCTAATAGGTAACTAGATTCTGCTAACTTTAGGGGTAAACGTAATTAATACTTTTCATCTTTGATAATAGTTGGCGCCGTTGTTTATAAATCCGCATTATCTTATAAAAATTTGCAATAAAAGATAATTACAACTAATACCTTATACGATATCATATCCATTACAAACGGTTTTCCAAATATATATAGACCGATTTTATAATGCCTCGTATATCCCCCGACTAGAGTCGCATTATTACCTTATTGATAACTCTAATTTTTTGACTATAAATTATTAAACAGTTACCGCTAACGTGTATAATTATATATTGATATTGTGTCCACCGTATCCCATAAATTATATTCCACGCCACTGCAGAAAAAATATATTCTACTATCTTATTCGACTTTTATATTAATATTCATACCAAACATAGCTATTTCGGTAATGCGAGTATTTAACTATAACTTTTATATTATAGCTAGATTTTGAAATTGTAATGGCCTAATTTACTTTATGCTTCACCTCTATGATTGGGTCTCGTTTATAATATCATACAAATTATAGTTAAAGTCGACTAAGTTATTTTCAAAGTATGTATTATTAAAATGTATATATTATGAAAAAGTATAAAAATAAGAGATGGATTTTCGTTTATACGTGTTTTAATTAAATTAAATTTCATTTTACTCGATTTCATGATTACACCGTTAAATCTATATAACTCTTAAACGAAACTATGTTTAGGAGTTAGACTCCTCCCGTCACTATTAGTAGGGAACTTTGTTTTCCCCTTTCGACTTAAACTGTATATACCTATTTCGAAGGTAATGTAAGGCGAAGTTCTTAACTATGTAAGTAGTAATCAGTTGAACTATAACGTAGGTAACGCCTCGTAATTAGCCTAGTTCGACGTTCCTTCACCGTTATTTACATCACATTACGTTTTTAGTTTAAAACATGTATCGAGTGGATTTCCAAAAATAACGAACCGCGATTACCACGACCCTTTAACAAAAATAAATAAACGACAAAGAATCCCATGGAAATTCTATTTTTTATCTGGTCGTTACATATATTCGAGTCCTGATTATTTATGACTAAAACGATATTTTAAATTTAAAAACACTAATTTTTCGCCCAACTCGCGGTATATTGTTGTGTTCACAATATAATTTATCTGGTTTACGCCAGCTGTAATAATTTTTTGGGAAACATTTACGAATGCATAAAAACATAAGTAATTGCATTAAACGGATAAAGGTTAATCTCATTCACTTGATGAGAACAATAATATTTCGAACTGAATGAAAAATAATATCTATAAGTATTAATCATTCATAGGCCATCCCTCTAATTCAAATTACACTTTATCCGTGCGATGAAAAGCGCCGAAAACAGCTTGAATATAATTGAGGAACTTACCTATATCGTACATACCCTTAAATCTACCAGTTTCGTAATACTTTGTAATAAATTGTGTTGCCAGTAACGTAGAACAACCTTATATGTAACGAAACGTATACCGAATTTTCATAATTTACATTTTATCTGAATTTAGTATAAATTAGATCGTATGGCACATTGCCGCCTACCTACAAAGAGTTCTGTCAAATTAAAGATAATTATATTATTTTCGAATACCTTAATTTAATAAAAAGATAATACGAATTGATGTTAAGTCGACTTCAAATTACTATATCTTGGCTACGACTTAAGTAAATTCTGATATAAAGTTAAAAATAAACGTCAATTTATCCGGTTATTACAGTTGCTATATAATACACGCAATATAGTTCATAGTATTGTATAGACAAAAAATATCAATTTAAGTTTGCCCCGAAAAGGTAGGACATATATCTAGAAAAGTAGAAGACTGGGTATCCACTGACTGTCCATTAGCACCAATGATGTTACATTATAACAAAGAATTATTGATCTTTATTATCGATTTGTCTTTATAAATATTATTCCTTCAGAAAGATAACAAGAAGCATTAATAATACATTATAATACTACCTATAATATTAAACCAAATAGATGCTAAATAAGGTTTACTATTGAAGTGCCGAGAAAGACTAAAAGAAGCTATCGTAGGTTATCTTACAAAACATATGAGTATAGTCAGTACCCAGCCCGTCACGTGCTCCGTCCACACCCGAACCGGGTCCGGACTAGATACTACATATCCCATTACGTACAAAGTCACATAACCAATAGTCTCAACGACTAATAGTCTGAGTCCATAATAGTATAAGTGTTGGTTCAAAATATTAACAATAGAATAAATTTATTTAAAGGTTAATTTAAAGTGAAACGAGTTTGTTGACTTCATTTATAATAATAAAATGTCCTAAACACAGAGGATGGTTTTTTCCTTACGATAAACAGGCTTATATACTCGGTTAGTAAGAATTGAGAATCTGTTATTCATTATAAAATCATACTATTCATAATTCTTATCGAATTTTTTTAAAAAGTTAAAATATCTATAGTTAATTGATTATTCATTTTAAAATGTTTCAATATAGAATGTATACCATCCTGGTGAAGAGGTATTAATAGCATGAGATATTGTTTTTATAATTGTCACTAGAATTTGAAGAAAAATTGTAGCTAATGATGTTAAAAACTTAAAAAAAACGTTATTAAGGTTTTACAACAGTCTTAGAATATATTATATTTATCGTCATTGAATGTAATGAGCCACATAACAAAGTAATTTCCAATTAATAAATTAGTTTTATTTATTCAACTTGATTAACAGTTTAAGAAACGATAGGCTTTTATAATAATGAATCTTGTTTTGCACCATTTTTGTATTCCTTTTCCCAATGTGAAAAAGAAATTCGAAATTTCGACTTAAAATTTTCCTTTTATGATAAAGCCAATTTAAAATTAAGAAGTATTTTAATAAACAATAGTATATGTATTTGTTGTACGGATTATATACATTGTGGAAAAATATCGTTCGCTTTAATGTTTGACTTGTTACCAGTATAATAACATCACATATATCTTCTATTAATAATTAATATGGCGTACTAGAAAAGAAACCGATGGCAAAGTTACGATAAAATTTATATAATAGTATATATCGGCTTTATTGGTAGGGCATTAGATTGATGCAACATTGTCGATTCGATTGGTCGAAGTAATAGTACTATTGCATTAGTCAAGTGGTAAATGTTATTTTCCAGGTTTGAAAGACCCCTAGTCTGTCTACACAGTGATTTATATGGCAAATTGCTTAGCCCATGACCTAGCGTAAAGTGCAGCATACTGTAGTCAACTTACAACTAATACGGTAAGTCCACGAGCAATATACTCAACTCCCAGTACAGTCAACTTTACTGTAAGTAAAGTTGACCTACTATACTATATGTAATACCATTCCAATACTGACAACTTTTTAATTTGTATATACACGCCAATGTGGTTAAATAATCCTTTTCCGGTTAATGCTAAATAGCAGCATTATTAACTTGTCAACCCCCTTTCAATGCCAATTGACTTGCATACTGAATTGTACCTAAATGCATTCAAATTAACCCTATTTGCAATTAATCACTCCATTGATATAAGGTGCGAGTTTATTAACTCTTATAAAAAAATTCTTTCACCACAAGCCTTTGCAAATTTCCACTTTTGCTATACCAGTTAAATAGTTTGCTATCGTAGACTTTACTTCCTTGACAGTCTTTCAGTTTGCCGACATAACCTTGGTCGCCAGCACGTAACTTAAGCTTGCTAGACGGCCTGTTAATGGAGCTCTCGATATATATAGTCAGCCTAATACTATCTATAAACCTTTTGAAAGCAACATTTAGTACTACCTTCATTATAATATTAATGGGATTATCTTTGCTGTTAATTTATCGGAACTTTTGAATTTCCTTCCCTTCGTAGTCTTTACGAAGTGTCATTACGTTGATCATGAAGCGTTTTTCTCTGGTAGTTTCAAGCTTTGAAAGGCATTCAAAAAGGCTTTTCAAGTCGATACAAATCACCACTGGAATCAGAGGAATCTTTAGCTGCCTGGTAACAAGGTTAAGGGTTCTATACAGTGTTATTCCTACGTTGAAGTCCGCTATTACGCCGTAAACTTCCAAAACCAATACATTTCGTAAAATCTCTTAATATTTAACGGAGGATGAGTAAATCAAACTAATAATAATGCTAACCTGGTCTTCACTCCTTTTTTATTTAAAAGGGGTTATTATAAAGCCGATTTGTAAATAAAACACGATGTTATTTTTGACGAACTTGTTTGTAAAAATCATTCACTTGGCACTTGACAAGTGGATTGTAACCATATTAGTTCCGCGATCCAATTTTCGCATTTTCCTGTCGAGCTTTTCATTTAACTTTTCAAAATCTTTATCCGTTAGTTCTTGTGTTTATGCTGAAATGGGATAGGTTGTATATTGCCACCAGTTGGCATAGGGTGAGAATATATCTGCCAAATGTTATAACTTAAGAACTAACTGCAGGTCATAGAACAAGCTAGCGGACCGCTGCATCATCAGAAGCCTGATGTCCAATACATCAGGCCAGTGATCTCTCTTATGTAAGAACCCAGGGTTAGGGTTTGAACCGAAAGGACCGCCTACGGTCTAGTCGACAACATTGGGACCGAAAGAAGCAACATCGACTTCAGTGGTTCAGTACTGAAGATGGTATGGAGACCGTAGAATATAAGGATACAGCCATCACCACATAGATAGTATTTCCTTCATAGCTCTTCAGTTTTCAATCTAAGTATTCAGTCTATAAATATGAATAGCCTCACGGCTTTTGATCATTGCTTACACGGTTACAATATTGTTCACTCAGCACCTCTGCTACCTTCTTGATAACATAGACCCTCTAACACCTTCTATATACTCATGGATATTTAGTGTGATCATTACACCAAGGACGTATTATTTAAGGTACTTTTGGGCTTTTTCCGTATATGTTTTGTTAATTGTGGCCAAAACAGTACCCTAACAATTTTAGCCAAAGTTACAGCCATCATCAATACTAACTATACGAATTAACAATTTATTAAAGTTAAATCATCAACCCTTGGTCAACGTCGTTACCTGTTTACAATTCCAGAACTTGGAATCCTTAATCTTCTGTTATTTTAAAACTACAAATCTAGCCATTTTAAGAGATAGATATCGTTAATTTCTATACCTACTACGCCAAAGTTCCTTTCTTACCTTACCAGTAAACATGGGTCGAACATTACAGACTTTATTACTAACTGTAACTAAACGTGCAACTAATAGGTAAAAAACTAATAAATAAGAGCTTCAATCAATCCATATAGTAGGTTAATATATCGTATTATCGTTCCTGAAAGATCGAAAACACGTAGGTTTTATGGTGGTTTTAATATTAAGATTCTTTATTAATCCGTTCAAAACAACGTGTAGGTTTGCTTTATATCATAGCTATTAAGCATAAATTTTCGTTCAGGTTTGACTAACAAACTTGCTTTTAAAGTAACTATTAAACTCTCATTGATCTTTTAAATTCTTAGAAACTACATAAGGATCTAGTCCTTACTTTATTTGTGATATCTTTAAGAGATTAAGCGTAACTTTTCGTACTGACTCCTTGTAGTTATACCTTCAACCTCGTATATAATTTTCTATTTAGAAGTTGAGATATTCGTATCTTAAAAGTTAAAATCGGTCTTTAGCACGAATTAAATAACTTCTGATGTTAGTAGACCGTTAAACTCAACCTTATCGCTTTACTTAAAATGTTTACCAAAGGTTTTAATAAACCCTTTTATTCGAAGCATTAGTGTAAAGTGTTCATTATCCTTTTCTTTACAACGTATCCCAGTAATATTATTAATGCGGCCAGAGATATATTCGTTCTTTTTAACGTTTCTTTCTTTTTCGGTGGTCATCTGTTCCGACCACCATTTGGCTGAATATTGATAACAGTTAAAGGAGATTAGTATTAGCTCAGTCGGTCATCTTCAAAGTCTTTATCGTCAGTAGTCATAATATAAGGTTTAACCTAAGCTATTCGAAGAAATATAAAACCGTTAGCGGTTTGAACAACCACTTTGGAGTTTACGATACTCAATATGTTATACCGGTCTTCCGATTTACCTGGCTCCTATTATACGAGAACTTTACTTTGTAACAGCAAAGTAAATAAGTCGATTGTTATAGGACCATTGCTAATGTTAAGGGTATTATTGACCTAGCGGCATGCCAATTTTCTTCGCAATTCCTTCAGAGATTTTCCTTGGGTTGTAATATGTTTCTAAGTATTTCTCGAAGGCGGAGATTTACTTGTTAGACGTAGGTACTCTTTGAAAACCAGAAACGTTGGAACTAGGCTGTGAGGACACACAATGTCGTTTAAACCTTTTAACGCTATTTATAAACGTGCCTTTAGATCTGTAAAGCTTTTAATTACCAACCTAATGATATTATACGCTTGACAAAGTAAGGTGTATACCTTTTTAACCTTTCTAATGCTTGAGTAGACTTTTATAGGTATCTATTTACACTGAATACACATTATCATAAAGTATTTCTAAAACTCCGCCACCATAAAGTTAGTACTATTATCGTAGACGAAAACGTTAAGTAAGACCAAGTATGTGTTAATCTACTGTATTCTTGACATTTTTCACGGAAAATTTTCCGCAAGGCACTTTAAAAACCAATATGTACAAAAATAAATTTCGAAGCAAACGATGTAAAAACCAAGCTTATTATCAAAATAAAACACATTAACGAAAATCTAAAGATTAAATCTTTTTTCGTTATTGAACATAAAATTAAATCTTTTGGGGGCTTGGGTATACGTTAAGTAGTGGTAACAAAGTCTTTTAATGGCTTTTGGAATAACGTATTCTATTGTCTAATACCTTTCGGACTCTAGGACTTTGTATAACCTGTTAACAACTGAGTGTTTAATTAGTCGGTTTAATTTATATATTGTCGATTACGTCCAGTTTAACACTTCTTCATTTTGATCTTAACGATAAAACTATAGGAACCCCTACTTAAAGGCGAGAGATGACCTCTAACCGTTTTAATTTAATTCGTCGGTTTGATGTCGACGTTGACATTCATAGTCTTTATATTCTTTAAGTAAAAAAGGGAAGTAGTAGTGAACTGGAGGATAAAAAACTTAATAATTCCAATATTAGTTTAAATTACCATTATCCCTCATTTTCATAGTTTCTTTCCTGTTATAATACTAACTTTGGTTCTACTAATATCGTAACAATTGATTTCAGTGATTGCAATATTTTTTTCTCCGTAGTTCAATGTACTACGAATAGCCTGTTATAAAGTTCATTCTACTCATGTATCGGGTATAATACCTTGAAAAATATGGTTCTCGTAACTATTACAATGGTTAAAGATAAGTAAAAGGTTATATGATATGGTCAGAGTAAAAGTAAGGGTCTTTACCACCCAAACGGTATAAAAAGGTATGATTGGTTAGTTATTAGGCTGTGTTAGGAGCAGTATCTTCTTGTCATTTAATCTACTCATAGTTATTATGGTCGTTGATTGGCTCTTTGTTTCTAAAATTGACGACTTGATACAAGTAATCCTGTTTAAAAGTCTTAGGGTACTTGATGTAGTATATTAACTTCCTATTGTCTCGCTAGGCGCGGTGATATCAAATTGATTAATAGCTAAAATTGTTATAAATCCAATATTTTTTGTTATTATCACCACGATAATACTTTCATTTTATAGGTCCGACCTAATTTTGACTTTGATAACATCAACGTAGTTACCACTTCTATTCTATAGCCGGTAAGCCAAAGTATTGACGTTAAAGGCGCCTGTAGCTATACTTATGGTCGATGTAATTAACCTCGTAAAGTCTTTTTCATTTACGTTAAGAAAGTTGCCGGCTTAGGGGTATATACCAAGCGAGTTCGGTATACATGCTGTTAAAGTGGCAAACGAGGAACGCATCTAGCTTAAAAAGCCTTCGTAGGTGATATTTGGACGTTATGAAGCGTATTTGAATTCGTTTACACCCGTAACTGTTTCCTGTACCTATTTGCGAAGTGTGGCTTCACCAGCGTACGTATTTCTTATTGATTTTAATTACATTATCAACTTGTCAATTATCAGGTTAAGTATATTTATCGGTGTTTTCTCCTTTTTCTTTTTTGCTTTCGTCGTTATCCACCTTGAGGAAACTCAATTTGTATGATATTATGTAAGGTTAACATCGTATTCAAGTAACCCTTTATACTATCAAAAATTTTGCGAAACAAAGTAAGTCGGGTAAAAAAGGTTATGTAGTAATCCTTGGTATGCCTTCTCAAGATTTTAGGGAATAGTAGGTAAAAACCTGAAGGGGGAACCATTATTTACTTGCAGATATTTAAAAAAAAAACACTATCTTAATATAGAAAACGTGGTAAAACTTTTCGTTATACTTCTCCAAGTCGTTCCAAATTTTGGTCAAGTCCGTGAAAAGTTTGTAGTTGATGTTAACTATTTTGACAGGTTTTGGGACAGGTCGCGATAGTAATCCCAGTCTTAATTAATGTATCCTACCAGTTTAAGCTTTAGATCTTTCGAGGTACGGAATTGAGGTTAATTGTTAGTCCTTTAACATGAGGAGTAAAATCCTGTAATAGGTCCTATAGTAGGCTTACGCGTGTAGGCAAACCTGCCATAGAAAGGTTTTAAAAGTCTTGTCGATTTAATTGATAAAGGGGGGTTAGTTCTTAAACGTTTTTACAAGACCTGAAGATCTTACCGAATTAACTGGTATAAAGTACTAACGTTAATACCTCTGGCCTCGTAGGCAACCGTTTTTTTACATGCCCTAACGCTGCTAAAAGCGTACTCCGAATTATTTTGTAAAGCTTTAAGACTGCCGAGCAGGTTAATAAATTCTTTATCGCCTATATATAATAAGGTTTAACTTAGCTAAGAGTGAAGTGGAGGTCCCCTGAAACGTATGTGGGGGGCGTTAAAATCTCTTAACGTCTTTTCATTTTCCATAGGTGACTTGAGGATTAGGGTTTTTAAGAAGATTTTTTTGTTAAACTAGTTTAAAAAAGGTTTCCGTCAGTCCCAACAGAGTCCTTCCAAAGATATGAATACCATGGAGAGTAATCTCCTTCTTAAGCCGAGCCTTAACTGTACGCTATATTATCTTCTACATATTGCAAATTTAGTAATTAAAAGACCTACCAAAGTATTGGAAAGCGCGGACTCCGCAGCTAAAATCGTTACAGAGGTTCGCGTCAATAATATACTGGTAAAAGTAGTTAATCAGGTGGGTTGTAATTAAGGTTTCAACAACATTGGTAATCCCAAGCTATTCGTTATAGTAGTTAACAAAGACCATTCTGGCGGTTTTACCTTTCTTTTTATATTCCTAATTTAGGGGTATTTTCATGGTTTAGCTTGGGTATGAGGTGTAGAGCGCGTAGGGTGAGGGACTCGGTAATCATGGGTGTGAGGAACCTGATGTTTTGGCGCAAAGTCGTGTAGGAGCTTGGCGACTTGCCGTTGAGTCGCGCGACATTGTTTTTTTTTTTTTTTTTTTTTTTTTTTTTTTTTTTTTTTTTTTTTTTTGGCGTAAATTGGTATTTTTGCTTAGAGTAACGATTTTAACGATTGACTTGGCGTAGGGGAAATAAAAATAGTAAAATTTGGGCAAATGTTTGGTTTAAAGGGTAAGGTCAATGGTCATTTGTTAGTAGTAAAGATTGTTTGGCGTAGGGATTTAATCGATTTTCTTGAAGTAGTAATACCCAGAGTAGTACTAACTTAGTCGTTGATCAACTTGCCCAATTTTAAAAATTCTAATAGTCGATTTCAACGTTTTCAAAAATGATATTTAGTAAATATTTCTTAGTTTTTTTCATAACAATACCGTTGTTATTTTCAAGCTTCCGTAAACACTAATGCAGCCTAGAAGTCCTTTTGACTTACTGCTGTGGGAATCGACGCAGCAGTAAATGTGCTTGATAAAATTATTTTCTCTACTTTGGTCTTTTACAAACCGTAACCGAAAAGTATATTTCTTTTCAACTTAGTCAATCTATGATTAATTCCATAAGCACCAATTAGTATTGGTGGGGCCTTTGATCATTGCAATGTTGTCGATTCGATTAGTCGAAGTAACCGTAGTATTGCATTATTCAAGTGATCGATATCTTGTTCTAGGTTTGCAGACTGCTCACAGTCTGCACAGTAATTTTTATGGCTAATTGTTTGGCCCGTACCCTAAAGTAAAGTACAGCGTACTGTATCTAACTTACACCCAATGCGGTAAGTCCACAAATAATACACTCAACTTACAGTACAGTCAACTTTACTGTAAGTAAAGTTAACCTACTACACTGTGTATAATTCTATTCCAACAGGCTTTTTAGGTATTTGTATTAATTGTAAATTTCTCATAACCTTTTGATAATCATTCTGAATTTTACTGTTTCGTAAGCAATCTTAATAGGAAGTTTGGATTAATTAGTATTTAAATAGAAAACATAATTTCATAAAAGGAATTATTATAGGTTTGGAACTAAAGTAATAACGTTTTTCACAAGCGTCTGTAAATAATTTTTTTATTATAGTATTTGATAATATTAAACGTTTACGGACAGTTTCGTCTCGATTCTATTAAAGACCGTTAATGAGACGAAAAAAAAAGGTTCGTATTTTAAAGTTAAAATAGCATTTACACTGCTATTATTACTTGAATCGTATAATGTTTCTTGTCATGTTATGTTTGCTTAGTAGCCAGTTTATAAGAGTTATCTCTATTTATCCGGTATTTGATTTTTTATTTACTTATATTTTAATATTTGAATTAGTTTCTAACTTTGTATATTATGAAATATTTCATATATAAATACGTTTTGTCTTGTATAACTTTATCATTTACGGTGGGAAGTTTCGTTGACCCATGAAATAAAATTATTATGACCTAAAAGGGAAATCATATTCAAGTAATATATATAGAGAAAAATGATTATATTGATTCAACCTTGATTCAAAAAATTCAAAAATAAATCGTTTAGTAAATTTCGATTTACTATATCATGATTGAAGTTAAATTTAAGAATAAAAATTATGTATAAAGTTATTAAAAATTTAATATGTAGATGTTTGTAAACCAGAAAAATGAAAGCGATTTTGTATTTACAATATTTATAATAGGAATTTACGTTAGTATGATGTCGACCAAAGATTTTTTTTTAATTATTGTCGCCGGAATATATTAGATTGGGAATTGAGTAGAACTTTTGGAATTAACAAAGCATTACATTCAATCTACTATTCAAATTACTATTTATTCATAAGATTGAAATCTTTACTAAATTAAAATGTTATTGGCGTAATCACTTAATATAAGCATTTTTAAACCTCATTAAATAAACGTTATCATTTATCGCTTCACTCGATTTTCGTATATTACGTTTAATATTAGCGTTTGCCTTCATTCCTGGTGTCAAAGTTTCTATATTTTCGACTTCGAAAAGTGAGATTAACCTTATTTTTTTTCAATACGTTCCACAGTTAAGTAGAATATGGAATTATTGGTTGCGAAAAACCCCTAACGCCTAATTATATTTTCAAAGTTTTTATGTTTTTTTGGGCGTAATAATTTAAATATTATTATTTGCGTTTTTCGATTATAAACATACCAAAAGAGTTAGGATAAAATCCGATGAAGTTAACGAACTATAAGCTAATATGTGACCGCTTCGTCAAAAGTAATATTTTTTTGGTGAAAACGAAGTGAATATAATCTTTAAGTAAGGCTCGTGGTTTTCGATTATATTCGAATTTGTTTTTACATAGTGAATAAAAGCTTGGTCAAAATATTTTAATACCTTAAACCTTGGAATTAAATTTTCTTTGACGTAAAAAGACGAATTTATAAATCTTATAGGAGTAACTATCCATCGTTTTAATTTATGGTGTTATGATATAACCTACAATGTTAATCCAAATAGGTGCTAGTTGTGGTTTAATATTAAATTACAGGCGAAATACTAGACAAGGCTTCAGTAGCCTCTCGTACAGGGCTTATGAGTATAGTCAGTATCCAGCCCGATACATACCCTTATACGAGCCGTATATGGACGGCGCCCGGACGACGCTCAGTCTGAGTACTGCGTATCCTATTATATATACAATTAATTAATTTATTAACTTAATGACGAATAGCCCAAGTTTGTATCTTTATATACCCCCGTACTATACATTTTTATTATATATTAGTTTATTACTTTTATATTTAGCATGGTATTGTTAATAGGTTTAAAGATGCGAGCTCGGCATTTTTTAGCTTTGTGTTTATTTTATGATTTACTGATTAATATATTGAAACCTGCGCCTTAGGTTACTGGTCAATATGGTAAATAGAATTAAAAAATCATTGAAACTTCGGCCTATTATATTGAACGTAACGCAATTAAACGTAACGATGAAAAATATTTCAATCATTTGTAATTCTTTAGGATTTCAAACTGGGTACAGATGTTACTTGATTCCGAAGAACTTTCCTTTAAACAGGATACTACTGTGAAAGGCGTCCTATCTTAAATGATGTCATTACATTAAGCGTCAATTGATTGTATGAAATAATAATCTTTTAACTTTAAAATACTATCTTCCTCCTTTAAATTAAATGCCCTTTTTACGTTATTGTCAAATGATAGCTTTTCATTACCGTGAACCGATTAAGGTCTTAATATGACAAGATTGAGGCTGTAACGAAGGTATTTTTCAACGTAAAAAGTATAGATTTTTTCGTAATATTTTCATGCTTCAATTTTTTTTACTTCATTGATTAAATTAGATAATGAGCTTATTTAGAAATATTGATCATAAAATCCTGAAAGCAAAAAAAATTATCCATAACTTTGGACCACACAAATAATACGTAAAAACTCATATTCGCGTATTAGCAGGACTTTGTCAGAGTCAGCTTAGATACCTACGCTGACTTTTACAATTAAACTAAAGTATTTTACCTCTATACTCACAAAGTTACAATTGTTGAACTCCGATGTAACTCGGCATCGTAAAGGCGGTTTAGAACTATGCGAACTTTCGTTATATAGTTATATTTTGTACTGAAAAACTCAACAAATCATGTATGAATCATAACAAAACCACGTGAAATATACTCTATTACATAATCGATATATTGTTAAACTTTGTCGGCGTTTTCTTTAAACTCAAAGGGATAATTAAATATTTAAATAACCAGAAACGTAGTTGAAAAGCCGTTAATTGTTACTATTCGGATGTAACCTAGATATAATTAAAAGCCTTTTACATATTACGTTTCGTTAGCTACGTTGACTTCGGTAACACTTATAGGGTTTCCTTTATTAAATGTAGGGGAAAACTATCCTATTTGATAATTTTATTAAATACCAGGTAATCGTTATAAAATCGTTATATCTGCCCCTCCTCTCCAACTTTGGAATCGGTAGTACCGGCGCCGTGGCTGATAAGGAATTTATATCAATTTAATCTTTATTTATTAACTTCGTATCTAAACATTCAAATTTGAAATGTTAATTTTGTAATATCGAATATAGTAATCCTATAGTCTGGTTAGTAATTTTTGTTTAGTGTTATATAAATTAAGTGGTTAAGTTTTCCATCTTAAAAGTGTAAGGTTACTGCCCTATCTATATTTAGTAGGTCGCGAAACGTTGCTGATTCGGTTAAAAAACAAAATCAATTATTTACTTTTTTTTATAATAGTCTGCGCCTCGATTACATAATCCTTATTATTTTGTAAAGGCCTGAAATAAATGATAATTATAATTAACTCCAGTTACATTATATTATTTGTTAAAAAGAATTGTTCAACCAATAAAACTGTAATGATCACACTAAATGCCCCTGAGTAAATAGAAGGTGTCAGGGGGTTTGTGTTAGCAGTAAGGCAGCAGAAGTAACAAAGGTGCAATATCAGAAGATTTTTGTTCGTGCTGTAGAATGATCACTAGCCGTTAGGCTATTCAGGTGTGTAGACTGAATACTTAGATTGACAACTGAAGAGCTATGAAGGAAATGCTATCTATGGTGCTGACTGTGTCCTTATATCCCTATTCTTCATACCGTCTTCAGTACTGAACCGCTCGAGTCGCTGTCGGTCCCATCGGTCCTGTATAATCGACTGGATCACTGTCGGTTCCGTCGGTTCTTTCCTATCCGGGGTTGCTGACATAAGAGAAGTTCCCCGCCTAATTCTAGACTTCAGGCTTTCTAGTGGCGCAGTGTTGCATACTGGCCTGCTTCCTGGCTCAACCTCTGTCTGGGTTATAACAAAAACCATATTTTATAACGTTTCATTTATCCTCCATCCTAAGGCGTACTGCTAATGTATCAAGACCTAATCTATTTTAACTATAAACTATGAAGAGACTATCATCTACGTCTAATATGGCTTGATAATATTGTATCTAAATCATCTTAAAATTTATTTCCTACATTATTCCGTAAATAATATATATTAATATTGGGTGTAACTAACATTTAATATTTATTCTGCATGTGTCTCTTTAGGTAATACGCTTATTTTGCTGTAACCCTAAAATCGAATTTGAATTTAACAAAATGTTATAATCTAATTTACTTTATCATTAACCGTTATATTGAAATCTCATTTATAATATGATGATAATTCTAGCTAGAATCTACTCGCATATTTTAAAGTTAAATATTATAAAAACGTATAAGAATAAATGGATTTTTTATATATATATTTCAATTGAAATGAAGTTTATTCTTCTTAATTATGTAGTTATACCGCTAAAGTTGCGTAACCTTTCAATAAAGAGTTATTTTAAATTAATGCTTACCCCATTGCCATTAGTAGCCAAATTTGATATATTATTGGAAATTAAATCCCGTATATATACATCTAGGGTAATACCGGGCGAAGTCCAAAATCTTATTTATAATAATCCGTCTTACTATAATATAAGTAACGACCTGTAACTTACCTAATCCGGCGTTTTTTCTCTGTTATCTACGTCACCTTACGTCTTTAACTTTAAGCGTATATACAACGAATTTGTTAAAATCATTTATTGCGATTGCCACAACTCTTTATCAAGGACACCTAAAAGATATAAAATCTCGTTATAATAATATTTTTATGCGTTCCTTAAACATATACGCGTCCAAATAATTATCGACCATGACTTAGGTTTAATTTTCAAAACTTTTACTCGTTGATAAAATCGCTATATTTTGTTAAAGCTGCGATATAATCGAACTGTTTAACAACTTCCCTAATATATTGATCGCGGATTCGTAGGGATATGTAAAGGTGAAAGTAATCATACTCTATAGCCGACGTCAACTTTAATCGACCTTCTTAATTCATTATATTTTAAACTTAATAGTTAATAATATATATAGAGTTTCCTCGCTTATGAGCAATCGTACCAATTAACTCAGAGTTTTATCAACGCTATAAGCATCGCTTAAACAAACATTAATATAATTGAAAAACTTTTTGTATAGTATATACATTAGTGTTCGCCGGCTTCATAATATGCCACAACTGTTTGCTTTACCACCAACGTATAATAACTCTATACGTAAAAAAAATTATATCAACTTTTTCCGATTCATATTTTATTTTCCGTTTATTTAAATTTCATCGTTCAAGCTTTCGTCGCCTATGTAAACGCAAATCCGTCGAATTATCATTTTTTATATCACCATTTCCTCCATTTAAACGTTGAATAACAAATACCAGTTGTCGTTAAGTTGGGTTCGGATTATTAAATAATAGCAACGACCCAAACAAAATCCAATATAAAATAGATTACGAAATTTAATTAAACAGACTATTTTATTTGCTTCATAGTAAACATAATGTGATTGATAATCTTTTATAAACTTAGTATTAAGGCTTAATAAGGCCTCGATATGGCATAAGATATATTTATAAAAGTAGAAGACTGAGCCTTCGTCTATGGCCAATCCTCCTGAATACCGTTAAATTGTAAGGTAATATCATTCATATCCATTATTCATTCGTTTTTTCTTTAGTAATATTTGTTCGAAAAAAAAAAGACCTTAATAGTATATCATAGTTAAACCTACAAGAATTCATCAAATTGGTACTAGTTGAGGTTTACTGTTGAGGTACAGGTAGAAGACTATAAGAGGTTATATTAACCCATCGTGTAGTGTATATAAGTATTGTTAGTTCTCAGTCGTAATGTGCCCTAGTATATACCGCATATGGACTACGCCCGGTCCGAAACCGGGCTAGATACTGCATATCCAGTTAGGTTTACAGTTAGGTAATCTATATACTCAACAGATAATGACCTAATTCTATAACATACAGTAATTTACTATCATAAATCGGTTTTTGGATAGAAGTTAAACAAAGAGTTAAACATAATTTAGGAGGATGAAATATTGTAATTTTACGATTTTTATGTAATAATTCGATGATATGGTTTTATAACAGTAAAGTGTAACTGTTTAGAATGATTTACCCATGGAGGGGTTTAAAATCAATTTTACCAGGTCCTTGTACAACGTTATATACTATACGTTACATTTTGAAGATTAACAAGGTGAATGATAAAATCTAGTTCAGGTATTCTGTACAGTTTTAATTATTAAGATTATTAAATTATTAGTTTCAAAGCCATTATTTTTGCTTTGTGATAGTATAGGAATAATTGTTGAGTTTGGTATATTGCCAACCCTTAGCTTATAGTACCTTCATTATAGATTTTTTCAAAATATTATAGTTCAATATATGATGGCAAACCAAGTAGGTTAAAAGTGGAGTTTACTATTGAGGTACAGGCGAGAGAGTAGAAGAGGCTATAATAGTCCTTCGTTAAATACTTATGGGTATATTACGTGTATAACCCGTCACGTTCTCCCTCGTGCAATGCCTATGGACCGCATCCGGGCCGCATCCGGGCCTGGTACTATATATCCCATTACGTGTATAATTACGTAACTTATAAACTTAATAACCAATAGCTCAAGTTTATTATATACCCTCCTTGTATTCAAAAGCCGTAATAATTATAGTTTCTCGCTGGTTAAACGTTAAATACGAGTCGTATCCGTTTAATATACGAGCCGAACGCAAGTTGGATGCGTGCCTTATAATGTACCTTTTAACGTGCCGTATAATGGATAAGACGTTTTTATCTAAAACTGTTTACGTTATATAACGCGCTCCTTAATACACCCTATGACGTATAAACCTTATCAATCCCGGGTTACTAATATTGTATAATACGTCTTCTAATACACCGTATAGCGTATAACTTTTACCGATTCTGATCTTTTTAACACCTATAAATATGGCTCTTACTATAACTTGTAAGACCCTATTTCCTTTTTTTCCCCTACTTCTTCAATATCCTCGCACTATTACTTGTTTCTATCGCTTTTTTTATAATAACTTTAATTGTAATGACCTGTCCTAATACATATTGTAACTTGTATTTTCCTATTACCGTCTCGTCTTTTTAAGCTTTTCTTCTTTAATATAGCCGATGTTTACAACTATTTGGATTTAGGTTATACTAATATTGACGTACCTAGTCATGACCAACAGCCTTCCCGTAAGGTATATAGCTCTTTCGTACTCTAATACTTATGCAGTTAGTTATATCTGCTAGCCTCCTCGCGTTATGAACGACTTTCGCATATTCGACAATAGTAAAACGAAAATAACCCCCCCCCCAGTTATAGTCTAAAATATCTATATATCTTATATTAATATATCTTCAAATTTTGAATTACCCTTAACCTATATTTGTATACACTGTAATTGCGATATTAATATTTACCGAAAAAATATAAAACGAACTGAATTTATAAAACTAACTTCAAAATGAACAATACCGTATATCAAATAGTTTTATAATGTATTCAAGGGATTAATTACTTGAAGCTTGGTGTTATTTACGCGTATTATTAAGGTAACATATCGCGGCCTGTAAAAACGGTAATTTTATCCTGTCACACTCCCATAAAAGTTCAAGTAATATCTCGGGTCATAAATTCGTGTTTACTTTCATTTTCTTTCATGAGTTGATTAGTTTATATAGCTTTACGATATCGTACTAGTTTTGGGCATCCCCATTATAATGGTAGTATAAGTTTCTATTTCTCTAGATTTAAGTCTTCGTCGTCTTTTTTGCTTTCCACCATTTCACACGTTTACCGTACCGGACGCCTTCGGTAGATTGTATATTAATCCAAAAGTACTGTACCATACTTCCATTGATTACCCTCTGAAGACCTTTTTGTAAATTTCATTCGAATAATGAAAATGAAATAACTACGTTAGTTATATTTTCAAAACTAATATAGGCTTCGGTTTTTACTATATAAGGAATCATTTTAAAGTATAACCGTTAAAGCCCTTAATTTACCCGTTTTATTGATGAACTATGATTCACAAACGCCTAATCAAACCAACCATGAACGAATAATTAACTATATTCGTGTTGAGCGAATTACTTGAGTATCAACTAATATATTATAATATTTAATAACCCGACTAAGGGGTTGCTTTTACCTCTCTGTTTTTCGTTTACCAACGTCATAAGATTTACCTAATACCCTCAATATCTAACCTTATTCGTTATTATCGGCTTCGCCTAATACCTTACCCGCATCTCACTGACCTCCCTCGTTAACGTTGTCTAATACCTGCTCTTCCTCGCGCTATTCGCCCTTACCGACCTTTTCCAACATCTGAACCCAATCTCAATACACTTATCAACATTATTAACGTTAAAATTTCAAAGATTGAAATATAAATAATAAAATTTTACGGATGAAGCTCAGTAATATTCGGTAGAAATCGCTTTCCAGTTAAATAAATATTCGAAAAAGCCGGGTAGTATATAATGAACCGTATATATCTTATTATATGATAATAGTAATAGATTTTTACTTTGTTTTATTAATATTATATTATTTTGAAGTTGTAGTGGACATGCTAAATATAAGTTACTTAAGATGTATTTGACATCAATATCAAAATACGGAGTTATTTTGAAATTAGAAGTCATCACATCTTACCTTAGATTTTTTTAAGTTTTTTATATATTTCCAATTCATTAACAACTTTCATATTGACTTATTATAATAATCTTACAAAATTAATATATAAGGAATATCACATCATCCCGTTTTTATAAGGAAATTATTCTAAACTTTCAAGTCTCCATTCATCTCGTACCCTGTATCATCCGCGACGAAGATGAATATCGGACGAATATCAAGAGAAATCTCCGAAAGAAACAGTCCGAAACAAAGATTTTAATCAAATCTATGTCAAATAGAAAATACTTTCGAAAAATATCCTAAATAATATTCAACGGGTTTGAGACATCGACAATTAGGTATTGATTTAATAACTAGTCAATTTTTTTATTGGTAGGGTTGGCTTTATTATTACGCAAATTAGGTGAAACCTTGTTGCTTACTTTATATTATTTTGCCGGACGTCAAATATTGTTGACCGCTCTTTTTATCTATTACGAATTAAACGTTGTTACCGTTTAAGCTCAATCCTTAATTTTACGTCAATATACTAAGCACGTAAAAGTCTATTTCACCTCAATCACAGATTATTTATAATCCCCGTTTAGATTAGTGATAACAGAGATTTCGTATCTATTAATTGACTGATAAGTATTAAATCCGATAACTATCGACTCTTGGACACTTGATATAAACTCATGAACGGAAAAATATAATATCTAATGAAATTAGCAAGAGAGAACCAAAATTTGTACGTATTTTTTTTATTCATTCGTTCGCTACCGTTACTCCTTTATAACGTATTGGTAGTTGAAAAAAGTTTTTTAACATTTATCAAAAAAGAAACATTATTTAAAATACAATTATGCAATTCAAGCCGTAATCGCTAGTTATGATACCCAGAGATCTATGATTTATCCACTATATATTTCCAAAATGCTGCGTATATATTCCAGCTTCTATATACAATATTCTCTTTCGTTAGATTAATTTAAATTATTGCTTTATATAAACAAAAAAATATTCAAGGCGGTAATCTGTAACCGGAAGGACAACCATAAAGTGGATGGAAATATGAAACTAACAAGAATCTAAGATGAATTGAGGTAAAAAGTGGCATTATTGTCAGGTACATTGATACTTTATTCTACTATACTATATATATATCTTATATCAACGTCTAATATTTACGAATATCCCTTTTTATTATAATTTTTATAAAAATAAACTGAAAATGAGATTATTATCCTGATGTCGTTTAATAAATGAGTTATGAATTTATTACAAAATATTCGTTGTTAATAATTTCCAAATTAACATTTTTAAGGAGCTTCAATAATGTGATTTACCCTTCAGATGAGTGTTAGGATACGTAATTTATACCGGATGTTTAAAATTAGCCAGAAAATGTTTACCATTCCTTGGTGAACGATAATATAGAAATTACGTATATCCAGTAGTTTATTATAATTGAATTTCAGAACTTTTCGATGACGCCCCATCCAAAAATAAGTTAATTGCCCAGTATTTACAAAGTTGGCGGTATTAATACAAACCAGGCCTGAGGAAATATTATGACCGATGATACCTTGATATCTTTCAATGTTATCCAAGTTGTCGGCGTAGGCCTAAATCGAACCCGAACCTTTATCGTTACCATCAACACCTCAAAATCTTTCTACTTACCCCTTAAACCTATATTATCGAGTTCATCTAAACATTCTCTTGTTCTAACAAATTTATGTGTATATCCCGCCATTATATACATTAACATACTATATGAATTTGATATTAGTATTATCCGACGTGGCTATGAATATAGTTTATGAACACTGTACACGATATTTGTTAACCTAGTATTTATTTTGTTCTTTAAAAATAGAAATCTTCCAGGAAACGACTTTGGTTATGGGCTGATAATATAAATGGTATTAGAAAAACAAAGAAGTTCGACTTACAAAACTTAACATGTCCAAATAACACGTAACGAAGAAAACTATTTTAATATAATATAATCCTTAAAGATAGTACACGAGGTACGCGGATTACGTAATTAAGATGAATATACTTTGAAATAATATATCATTATCAAACCCTCCTTATCGTAAATAGCATAATAACTTCTCAAGTTTTTTAATAAAGTAAAACAATATATTACCTGTTTCAAAATAATATCTTTTTTCCCTTTCAATTCGTATCATCATAATATTATAATCGAATAATCAGTTATTATTACCATTGGCCGATTTCAATCCTAATATGTAAAAATTTGGGCTATAAAAATACGTTTTTACAATTTGCATTTTTCTTTTCGGATTCATGAAAATGTATTGAATTTCCTTTATCGTAAGTTTAATGAGTAAATGAGGAAAATCGAGTTGTCATTAATAAAGTTTCGATAAAAATTCGTGAAACCCGAAAGATTTCGTACTTTCCGAAAAATACGTAAAAACTTTTATTCGCAGATAACCCAGACTTCTTGAGAGTCGGGCCGTATATTTACGCTAACTATTACGATCAAAGTTAGGTATTGAACCTTGGAACCACGAAGATAAACATTCAAGAATGAAATTGAGTCCGGTATCGTGGGGGAGTCCCAAAATTATGCGAACTTGCGCTATATGGTCCCATTTAATACCGGGGAAAAAAATTGGAAAGTCGTTTAAATAAGTCGTAATACAATTATAAAAAATAATGACCATTATATAATTGATATATTATTAGAACGTCTTCAACGTTTCTTCTAGCTGAAAGGTGGTAACTAATCATTTGAATAAGTCGACACGTATAGTAAAAGCTATTCAATTTACTTAATTAGATGAAATACGGATAAAGTAAAAGGTTATTCGAATATTTAACTTCGTTAGTTACGTCTACTTTGATAATACGCGTAGGGTTTCAATAATGAAATGTAGAGAAAATTTGTTTTTTTGCGGAAATTTTACTCAAGGCCCGGTAATCGATAGTGAACTATTATCTACCTTTCAACCTAAAAAGTCATAATATCTTCGTCATAGACGTAAATTCAACCTATCTTTATGAAATTGATAACTTAACGCCGAAATTCCAAAATTTAATTTCATAGTACCAAATATAATAGTCTTATAAATCATTCGGCAAAGATTTGTTTTCGTTCGTTTTAATATAAATATTATAATTGCGCTGTATCGGGTACGAATATTAGGCTATTAGATTTTCCTTATTGAACAAATAGCAGAACTTTGCCAACACTGGTCGAAGAAGTAACTAATCCTCCTCTTACCTTTCTGTATTGGTCCACCAACTACAAGATCTATGCTATCTGAAAAAACTTTTCAATAAATGCTAACTATTATCAATTCTCTATACGTTATATTATTCTTGAACATTAAGTTATCAAATTAATAAAACCCGATTTTATCATTCCTTGAATATCTTGGGATTAGGACATACTACTACCAAGTTAATAACTAATCCTAGTTCATTATTACCTGCTGCGAAATTACCGTCATCATTCATTTTTTATTGATATTGGATTTATAACATATCAGAAATTATATTGTACGGTATTTCGAAAATTATATGTATTAATATCTGATTCAACCATTTATTAATCTTGATATTCAATTCGCCTATTCAAGGAATACTTTTATTACGTCGAAACCATGACATTGCACCTGAATTTAAAAGATATTATGTCTCAATTTACTATATATTCAAGCGTTATACAAAATCTGCTGTTTTACAATAATAATGATCACAATTCAAATTGACTTATGTTTTGAATTAAAAAGAAAACCATTAAAAAATAGGAAGAATAATTGGATTTTGGGTTTTACGTAATTTTCCTAAATTTAATGTCTTTTGATTTGTTTTAACAATTTATTTATTAAGCCTACTTAACTCCCAAACGAAATTGTATTTGAGAATTAGGTTTCTTTTATCGATGATAATAAGGATCTTTCATTTACATTTTTGATTGAGACTGTATATACCTTCGTTAGAAGAAATACCCAATAAAGTTTACAACTCCTTTTTTTTGGAATAATACCACATACAATGTTGTAGGTTAAATTTACTTACAGTAAAGTTGGCTGAACTGCATATTTAGTGTATTATTTGTATAAACTTACTGCATTGGGTGTAAGTCGAGTGCAGTATGCTGCACTACATTCTTGGGCACGAGGTAGGCACTTGGACATACAAATCACTAGGCAGACCGGATAGCGGTCTACCAAACCTAGAACAATACATATACTATTTCACTAATGTAATACTACTATTATTTAGACTACGATTCGAATAGACAACGGTACAACAATCTAAAGCCCTATCAACACTTATAAGTGTTTATTAGGTTAAATACAGATTATCCAAGTAAAAGAAAAGGCTACTTCTCAGTTGTTACAATTTTTGTTAATGTTAGGATGGAGGAAAGATTTTTGAGAAGGGTTCTAATTACTGTGTTAGACTTTACGGCAATACGTAAGGAAGTCATTTATACTGCGCCAATCATTACGGTAGATTATAGGTAGCGACGGTATCGTTATTAAAAACAATAAATAATATTCACGAATTCTTTTTGAAGACTGTTGAGATTAATCACTCAAAGTCTCAAAAGACAAGTTGGCAAACGGCTAAATCAATACTACTATAGGTATTACTACTGCAAAGAAGACTAAGTCTAACGCCCGAAACAACAAATAACCTTCGCCCTTTACCAATAACAAAGTACCTCTGACCTTACTTTTGACAACTAGATATTTTCTTCTACTTTACTATTTTCATTTTCACTATACCAATTTAATCGCTAAGATCGCTATCTTAAGCGAAAACAATATAAAATAGTTACATTTCTGCGTAAAAGCCATGTCACGCGACTCCACGTTAAATCTTCAAGTTCCTACACAACTTTATGCTAAAGCACCAAGTTTTTACGCCTTGAATTACCAAGTCCCTCGTCCACCAAGTCCTACACAGCCTAAACCTTCAAAATAACAGGTACTGAAAATATTGAGAAAGGAATTGACACCCTAAAATACCTTTTTATGAAACTATACGACGTTATTATTTAGGGGAAAAATCTTAACGAAGACTTAAGTCAAAAACACCGTATTAACTTGATCAGCTACTGTATCGTAATTTATGATAATATTAAAGAATCTGACCACGCTTTTGACAATTTTCGTGACCTCTTTAAAAACTAGACCATTGAAATATAGACTCCAATAAAAAAGATTTAAGATAAGAATTAAGGTAAATCTGGAGCGACAAGGAGTTTATATACCGCTTTAAGACAATATAAGGCTAGTATAAAAACTTGTCTACATAGTATAGCTTTAAAAATACCTTTAAAACCTACCTCTTGGAGAAAAGTGAGTTTAAAACCCTCATCACCCTTACACGTAATTTAAAGGATCCTTATTTTACCCTTATCAAAGTTGAGCCTTTTTATTCATTAACTTTAAAGAACCTGTTAACTATCTCAGTAGCTTAATACCCCTATATGATAGCGCGTAGAACGCCTTTAACGGTAGAAAAACACGTAAAATAGTGGCCTCTAATATGAATATGGGCATTAACGTCGTTTCTTTACACGAATTAATTAAATAATATCATTAAACCTTTTAAAGCCATTATGTACCCTTTCCCCTTTAATATTTTACTTAAAATCGCTAAGCTCTTTTAAACTCTTTCCATGATAGGTTTACCTAAACGCCAAATCTTACTATAGGTCCTACTATATGACTTCAATCCTCGGGTTAAGTTACTGGTAATGACCTTTAACACTGTGCATCGAAATCTTTAAGAATTCACCTTCCAATAATTACCAATTAGAACTAGGATAATTATCATGACTTACTCTTCATACCTATTAAGATAGTTAATATTAACTACAAACTCCTCACTAACTTCACCAAGATCTGAAACAACGTAGAAATGTATAACGGAAAGCCTTATAACCTCCTTGATATGAATATAATACCCTTTTTTCGCATTGAAAAATAAATAGATAAATTTTTGTTTAGTTTTTACTTATTATTTCCCAATGTGCTCACACGATACATCAAGAGAACTACCTTACCTTCCCTTCCTGAGCAATCTCGTTTCGAAAAATCTATAATAATATAAAGAGCAACTTTAAATATAATGTCTACCACGCACAATACCAAACAAATTAGGTCATTACGCGGTGGATTTCGATAATTAAAAATAAAAAGAGAAGGAAATTGAAATAAATGTCCTTAAACAAATATTTAACAAGCTAATACTATGCTAATAAGTAACGGCGAAAGTTTATGCTAGCGAAGCTAAATTTCGCGAACAGGTATATGTAGTAATTATACGCGTTAACGAGTCTGAATAAATCTTATAACGCTTAGATATCACCTTCGAAAGCTTTTTTTAGCCATTGAAGCTACATATTCGCTATTAAAATAGTGAATACATTTAATTCGCTTAATATATACCAATGAGGCCATAACTTTCCTAACCTAAATAAATATAAAAACTTTCAGTAGTTAATTACATTGACTGTAAATATAGTTACGGTCATCTTTAACACCTAAACTTTGATTTATCAACCACAGAATAAAGGTAGTAACTACGTTGACGTCATTAAAGTTAAGATTTAGGTAGACTTATCAACCGCAAGCACTATTGATATAATAATAGTAGAAGGTATTAGATTTATAGTAAGTCTGGCTATTAGCTAACTTGGCATCCCTCTGCTTAGCAAAAAAACAGAAAGGTAATATACTATATTTAACTCGCTGTAACTTTTGAATAGACTTACTTGAATTCAATCGTTAATTTTGAGAGTGATAAACCAGTTAACATAGATAATATCTTTAAACAAATGAAATGGTACGAAGGAAATGCTTTTAAAGCAGCCGAATAACTATTCGATCATGTCTTCCTATAGCGTTTAAGTGGTAAAAACCCTTACATTTACCTTCATGGAGCCTATAATCACTTAGAAATCATCAATCTTTGTGATTGTTACGAAGAAAACATGTTGGAAGATAATATATAAAACATAAAGTTAATATAGTACTAAATAGAAGATTATTTATAGTATATGATATTATGAAGAGAAAGTATTACATCTTTTAAAATTAATCGTTACGATGTTAATGAGGCCAAAGTTAACTTTAAACCAGGTAGGTAACTATTGTTATTAAGTAGTTAGTTTAAATTATTGTATTAAAAATTACGTTCTCCATTTTCAAGTCTTCTACTACCTGTTTTCGTTACTTGAAGGATATAAACACCTTCAATATTAACACCAATGTTAATATACAAGCACTGGTTAAAAACGGAAAAATATTTCCTCTCGCTTTCAAGTTGAAGTACTTATGAGTTTATTTTGAAGGTCTAGACGTCGTAGTATTTCACTTTACAAAGTTTAAGATACGTTAATTACACCGGCTTTTGAACTATCCAGCCTTTAATAGGTTATATAAAGTCCTAAAGTTGGCAAGGAATGAAATTGTGAGATATTTTTCCTTTAATAATATTGAAAATCATTGTCACTACTTTTGAATGTATATCTATGCCACCCAAAAAAATTAATTTATATTGAAAGACGTTAAGGGTTTTAACTGCTAGATTTTTGTTAACGCATTGTTTTTAGATAACACATCTATTTTTTACGTCGTTAACTTCGAAACCTTTTTTAAGCATTTAGGTTCTTAATGTCCATTTGAGCAAAGTATACGTGACAAACTTTAAAAATATTTTAACTTGACACATACCTAAGTCTACCAAACATCGTCGTTCCCGTTACCGTGATAAACTTTATAGTGAATGACATTTAGAACCACTCGAAAATAAGAGGTATTAAGCCTAAAAAAAGTACTTGTAAAAGCTTGATGAGGTATTGAAAAAGTTAAAAGGGTATACAAACTATTTGCCAATCGTATAATATTCTTACTTTGAAAATTAAAAGCTTTATGGATTCGAAAAGACGGATTTAGATAATGATAAAGAGCTTAAACGATGATGTAGACCGTAATAATTTAGTACCAACGTTACTAGTCTTTAAATCGTACCGATGATTAACAAATGAATCTCCACTCTCGATAAATATTTAAAAGCCTGATATTGTCTACAGCAAATATTTAAGATAACTACGAAGTTAATCGACATATCGCAAAGTAAATAATACCCTTAATATAAAAAACGGCCCCTTAATAATCGATATACTTGCTTTACCGCTATAAAGTGAAGTTTTGATATAGTGGGAGCCGGGTAAATAAAAAGACTTATACAGGATTTAAATTATCGCGAACTCCGAAATAGAAGTCAAAATTTCGAACGGTTTTATATCTTTTCGAAATTTTAAAGTTAACTTCCATATTAGAGTTATCAACGATAATCACCCTTCAGAAAAGCGACTAATATAATACAAACCTCCTTCACCAGTTATCGATAAGCCAATAAAACGATATCGATGCAAATACTCGCGAAAAATAAACATTAAAAAGGAGTAAAAAAATACCATGTTATATATACAATAATATTTGGGAAAATATTAAATAAAGAGATAACGAAAATTCAATAATAAAGCTCCAAATATAAGAAATTATCAAATATTTAGAGACACCTTTTATGAAAAACTATGAGGTCGAGATTAACAGCCTAATAACTCGAGGGGTTATATAATTCGTATCGAAAGCCTATTTTAACCTTTAAAATCCAAATATTACGATTTTCAAGTAGAAGATTATTAACGAGTTTAAAATCAAAAGCACGGGGCGACCGTATAAGAGTTACGACTAATAGCTCGAGAATAAGATGATAAATATCAAGATTGAATCCTTACTGAATCTCCAATAATGTAAAAGATTAATTAACGTTTATTGATCGCTTTATTACGAAATTTCCTCGTTTAAACTAAAGATGAATTTATGTTCAATAGAAGTAATATAACGTATACCTACACGTAATTAGCAATGGATATATAACGGATCGTTTTATTAAATTCTTTATAATAATTACGTAGTAATTACACTTTAAGGACTGTAATACTGTATATTCTGCTGCTATACTGATTAATGTCATTAAATATCCATTAGTTCCCAATTCGCCAGTTATACTTTAAGTTATAGCTAACGATAAAGTCTTTAATATATAACCTGTACTTGTTAATGGCGTAGGAAATAACTTCAGCGTAGTAGGTATACCAATTAACGATACCGTTTTTGTTGAAATTGTTGGCTTTAAGGTATTAAAGAAGTAGGCTCTTAAGACCTTCAAATTTTGAAATTACAAGCCGGTGCCAACGTTAACAGAGAGCAGTCATTTTAACTTTAGTAGATCGTTCATCGGTATGATTCATGTGAATACCGGCCTTAAACCTTACTAGAAGTGCCAGAGTACTATTCTAGTTACAATCGACAAAACCAATATAGATAAGGTTTAACGATACTTATATCAGCATGCTTGTAGCAGTTCTATTACTATCTTACGCCAACCAGAAACCTCTTACGACTATACTTTGGCGGCACCAATACAGAATCCGGATAATAAAAATTTAACTAGCCAAATGAAAGGCTTGAATAATAGATACGAAACCCAAATCGCGGGATTGATATAGTTTAAACCGACCTATCAAAGTCTAAGCTAATAATATTTACAAACAGGTCCTTAATAAATAACACTGACATGTCTTAACAATAACACTACTTAATACCTTTCGTTAACGAAAATAAACAGGAAGACCACTTTAGCATCATCGACAGCCTAATTTACTATACCTCCGTTAGGTGTACAAGGATTACACGAATCGTGTTAGCTTTGGAGGTTTACGAAATAATGGCGGGTTTTAACGTAAGCATGATATTTTAGGAAACTTTTAACTGCATTACCGGGCCGCTGAGTATTCCTCCTATTCCGGTAGTGATTAATGTCGACTCTAAAATCCTATTCGAATACCCTTTAAAACTCGAAATCAATAGTGAAAAAAACTTGATAATCGATGTAATGACACTCCGTAAATTATACCAAAAAAATGGAATTTTGGGAATTCTAATAAATTAACCACAAAAACAATCCTCTAATTCCACCAAATAAATAATGACAATCAACGCCTTGGAAACTTTGTTAAACAATATGGGGCTGACGATACGTATCGAGGGTTACGTTAACAAGCCGCCTCGTAAGCCCAAATTACGTGCCGGTAACTGGAAATATATTGATAAAATAAATGACTGCTAGGTAATTCACGATATAGAACTATTCTATTGACACCGCTGAAGTTGAGGTTTAAAAAGGCCTAAGGCGAGCAAACTTTGTGTACGAGTTAATAAACTCAGACCTCCAAGCAACGGAGCAATTATGGTCAAATGTGTTCAATTTGCATGCATTTATATAAAATTTAATATGGAAGTTAATTGAAATTTTCAGTAGTTTTATATGTTAACGAGGTTGTTTTTAAGCATTAAACGGAAAATATTAGTTAACTACACTTACTTATACGAAAAAACCAAAAAAAAACCTCAGTGTTAAAATAGTACCACATATAATGCAGTAGGTTAACATTAATTATAGTAAAGTTGACTAAAATGCAGGTTAAGGATATTTTTCGTATGGCCTTGCCGCATTATGTTTAAATCGAGTGCAGTACGCTGCACTACACTGTATGGTATGGGGTAAGCCATTAATTGTTCAAATTACTGTGCAAACCAGTGAGCGGTCTACTAAACCATGAACAATATATCCACAACTTGACCAATGCAATACTACTATTGCTTTGACTACAATTCGAATCGAAAAAGTTGCAACGATATCAGGATCTACCAACAACGTCAGAAAAATTCCGATGAATTACAATATGAGTAACATCCCGTAATTTAGTAAACGTGGCATTTTTTTGTCGTTAATTAAATTACTCGATGTCTTCAATCTTGAATATATACCAAACGGGCTTATCAAAATAACTAAAAGAGATTACTGTGGCCGTTTAATAGGGATATTTCAAAGGCATAAACCTTCGTAATAACTATTTTTCTATCTAGTCGTTAGATATATACGGAACCAGATAGTTATATATTGAAACGTCGTTTTAAATTTAAAGACTTCATCTGAATTACGAGTTCGTGGTATCATTCCAGAGTTTATATATAATCGATAAAAAAAACGCTTGTTGTGAAAGAATTTGTTTCAAATATATAAGAATATACGAAAACGTAAATAATTATATTTCACGTACGAAAACCAATTCAAATTCCTCGCTAGAGTGAATAATATCTTCAACCTACGATTAATCGGTGCCTATAAGGTTTTATCACTTATAAATACTCCTTTGAATTCGATTGAGGCTTCATCTACGTGTTAAGAATCGTTTGAAACAACCTTAATATAAATAAAAACCTATTTAGAACGTATATTCCATTTTACATGTTATCTTCATAACATGTTATAATGATTTAATTTACGGGTGACTTTTACGAATCCTATACATCAAAAACCATATACCGATCTTTTTAGATTTATAAGTTCTCTAAGTTTAGTATAAGTACGATTATTCAATGTGTCGCCGTTCACGTAAAGGTAAATTGATTGAAATCCACTTAGTTTTATCATTTTTAAATACCTCTTAAAATTAAAAAATTGGCACGAATAGTATTTAAGCTGAATTTGAATTATTAAACCTTAGTAGGGACTTAAACAATGTTGGATCGAAAATCAAACACTTAAGTCGATTAATTCATCTATTAAATTTGTTTTATTCTAAACTCAATATAACATTTATTATTCTATAAACGTGATATATAGACTTCTTTCGGACTCTTCGGGATAAAAGATATATCTATAAATATCAAATACTAAGTATTGTAGGAGGGTTTTTTTTTTTTTTTTTTTTTTTTTTTTGAACTCTTTGAAAACGTTGAAATATGGAGCGAAAGTATCAATATTGGTCGTCGATTTGTGTTTTGCAAGTAAATTCTTTCGAAAGAATAAAGGGAAACTTCAAAAATGAGTTATAACCCGACCTACGATAGTAAGCTTAGTAGGTACCAAGTAAAATTTACTTTTAAGGTATAGGCAAACAACCAGAAGAGATTAAGTTAGTCCTTCTTTGAAGGTAATACAAAAGAAGATATTGTGTTATCTTAGAGATTAAAATATTATAGAACCGACAAGGAAGACTCAATATATGATCAATATATCTTCATAAGGATCTTGATTAAGATCGATGCTATGAACTAGTTAATACTAATGTATACTAGTAAATATTCGTTCCTCCGTGCTAGTAAATACTAGCCCAGGCAGAATTTCCGCTCTGATCCACCGTAATAGTTAATAATAGTACTCGCAACAGTAAAATACTAGTGCTGGTAGAGATATCTACAACTCTAGTGAATTCCTCATCCTTTCGTGTTTAGAGGTTTAGTACTTGAAGTCTGTACCAAGTACTGACTGGCTCTGTTGGTCCTTCTGTTGAGTTGTGTGCTGTGTAACTTTACCTATTGTATATTTCAACACCTTTGTCAAGATTTATGGATATTGTACGTACATAGCCCATCACTTGCCCGCGCACGTAATGCCTGCGGACTGCATCCGGGTCGCGGCGGGGCCAGGTACTGCATATCCTATTACGAGCACAGTCACGTAATCTATAGACTCAATAGCCAGTGGCCTGAGTCCATAATATGAAAATTTTACTCGAGTGGTGTTCTTCAATATGTAAAGTTATTGTTTGCGAATTTTCTGAAGTTTTAATACCCATATTTTGTTAGCTACTTTATTTTAGGAGCTTCCTACTGTTTTAATTCATAGCATATGTTTTGAAGGTTTAATGCCGAATAAGTGAGGTATTTTCCAAGGCTAATTTTGGTTCAAATTAATATTTAGTTGAGTATTTTTAAAGGTTTATAGAAAATATCATCCATTAGGTAAATTACGGCATTTACTATCCTAATCCTTGTGTATTTGTTTATAATGGTGTATGATTAGGTGAAAAATTTGTTATTTGTGTCGCAGGAGAATTTATTTCTCATTTAGCTTCTATCGATAATATAGGCGAATTATAGTCTATCATACTAAATAACATTTAGTTTGCCCAATAACTTCTTAATATTACCTTGATAAACTACATCAACAATAAAATGTCATGAAGAAGTTATTCGCCTATGTTAAGGCTTGTAATAAGCCGTTTCACTTGACCTAACAAAAAAGTTAAAGCTTTGTATTTAGTGATTTTGTTTAGTTTAGTTTTCTTCATTTTTTTTCTTGGTTTAGTTAATCATTATATAACATATGGTGTATTATTATGAATAATTACGTTTAAAGCAACTAAATACTAAAAGGTCAATATGAATTAACTATCTTTATCTAGATCAATATATTCTACTAGATTTTCAATAGTTTTAATGAGTTATACTATTATAAAGAGAGTAATTCTCACTTTACGAACCTGTTATGGACCCAAAACATTAGACATCAACTCTATAGGTTACGTAACTGTGAATATAACAGGATAGGTAGTACCCAGTCCGGGCCCAGTCTGGGCGCGAATAGTGCATAGTCCGTGCATGGTACGTGTAAGGGCACGTGACGGGCTAGGCACTGGCTATACCCATAAGTCTTGTACCGTGAGTCAAGGTTACCTTTTATAGTTTTTTACCGTACCTTAATGGTAAACACCATTTGGCACCTACTAAGTTTACCATTGAAGGTCCGACCAAAACATATTATTAAGGTTTTCTTTTATGTTTTCAAAAGAATATATTTTGACGTTATCGGTTAGTATATGCCGTCGGCAAATACCCAATCCTCCACCTTTATAAATATACCTTTTACCACATCGCAGCACAATGAAACCGAAATTCTTAATTTCAAAATATCATGAATTATATTACGTTAGTAATAAAGTAATCCTCTAAACAGGGTTGATCGACTTTAATTAACGAACTTACGTATGACTTCGCTTAGACTGTGAATAAGATTTAGTAATTCGAGGCCGAATTGGCTGCGACTCGTATTAACTTTCCACCGGTTTAAAGTAGGAAAAAACTATATAAATAACTGTAATTCGGCATATTTTCTTTCATGTAGACGATGACTCGCCAAATAATCTAATTTTTATTCAAAGCGAATAATATATTTATATAAAAAGATTGATATACATCTTTTTACGTATTAGGTTATTATATAGCGGCGGTAAATCAAACGACTACAACTTAGTACGAAGCCGGCGGATACAAATGCAAATATAATACAGATAATTTTTTCGATTGTATCGAGGCTTCTTTTATCGACTCTTATCGTACGAAATAAAGAATTGATCGAATTGAAGGAATTGATTATATATAACAAAGACCAGTGAATACTATTCGTTAGTAGGTATTCGTGAGTAGGTTTGAAACACTTTTAACTTAAGCGGGATACCTAAATTAGCCTTCAGCCATGAATTGAAACTACTTACATTTTCGCGTATCATTACGTATACGCGACAAATTTATTACTATAAGCATTAGCTGAGTGGATTATATTGTAGCCTTGGAGAATTAACGCGAATTATCCCACCAGTTAAAGTCTTCAAATTTAAAGCGACGGTTTGGTCACTCATTAACGGGATCTATATAAGCGTAACGACCGGATAATAATATAGTTATAACGGGGGTTTACGCCTGTTATATTTCCTCGTTAACAAGTCGTAGTAATCGCGGCTAGTAATTTCTTTATTAGAGTTAATTATCATAATAATCCCATTCGGTATACTTTTAATACTAAGTAATTAAGGCGACGTAAGCGATGGTAAAGAAACGTTAAGTTAGGAGCGTTACGGGGCGTTACGCACGTTTTAACTTATGAGACCATTATTATCGCGATTATAAACTCCGTCCTGTATTTCCTCATACGTAGGTATATACAATATAAATCGAAAAAGTGAATGACGGTTTTCTATTAACAGTGAGGGGGCAGGCCTAATTCCTAAATATAATCTCGTTTCAGGATGATATACCCTTAACAATGTAATTATAAAATCGAATAAAATGGAATTTAGTTTAATTGAAATACTTAAAAACAAAATTCCATTTCATATATTTATATCTTTCAATAACACTCAATTTCTGAATAGCTAGCTAGATTTCATCTATAGTTTTTAATATTTTACAAATAAGGTTCTAATACACCGGTTAAGAATAGAGTAAATTCAGATATTATTTTTTCAAAATATTTACATAATATTAGGAGCACGACAAAATACGCATATTACAAAAATAACTCAATTTCGAATGAAAACTAATAAATAGTTGATACCGATATTAGTATATATTATTCCTAGCGTAACGCGGCATAAAATATTTAGAATGTCGTTAATACGATACTAATAGCCAATTTTCAACGTGGGCGGAAGTTAATTAGTAATTTATGGTTTAAAGGATTTAGTTATCGATATAATAATTATACGCCTTAAATCGAGGGACATATGAAACGTCATAAAATCAGTTTTTATTGGTTTAGCAAAGCGTTCACACCGAAAGACATAAACTGCAGGAGATTGATTTCGGTTAATCTTGACGACAAGCCTTTATGAAATTTCGCGTATTATAGAAGCGACGGAAATGACTATAAGTTAAAAAAAGAATTAGTCACATTACCTATCAATATTAACGAAATTCCGCGACCTATTTAATATAAATAAGACTATAACTATATCTTTATATAATACGAAGCTCGATTTCTATATTTATATTGATCCGAATAATAATCTATATTTACAAAAACGAATTGATGTGTTATTTCATTCGATAAAATAAAATTGATTTTTAAAGCTTCTACAAGTACCGAATTGAATAAATAAAAGCTTAATTTGGTGAATTTCTTATGGGCTATAACGTTGGCACTGTTTGTTCCTAAGCCTAAAGAGGAATAACGGTTTTATATCGATTACCGCATACTAAATAAAATTAACGAACAAAACCGCTTTTCTCTACCTATAATTAAAGAACCCTACAAAAGTTATCGAAGTCGATATAACTTACGACATTGGATATTAGAGAAACTTTTTACCGTATTCGGGTTATACCCGTATAGAGAGAATTAACGGCGTTTTGTATGCGTTTTAATTTATTTAAATGATTTATTACCCTTTTGAGGCTGACGAAAACGCCAACGACGTTTTAGCGATATATTGAATATATAATAAAGAATATTTTAGATAATTTCGGTACGACTTACCTGCACAATGATTTTGTTTTCTTCTTGCAGTATTAAGTAAAATTATAAAACAAAAGTTGAGGTGTGGTAAAGACGTTTTCCATATAAGAGACTCAATTGGAATTTTAAAAAGTTCAACTTCGTAATTAGAAAGTTGAAATACTTGGGTCTCATTACAACGGTCGGGGTCGGCATTCGGGCTAACCTCAATAAATTCCGGGCAGTCCGCGAGTAATACTCACCACGTATTATTCGAAATGTTAGATTTTTTGTGGGTTTTGCTAACGTTTATCGTAATTCTTCAGGAATATATCTGAATTAAGACATGATTTTAGCTGTATAACGAAATAAGAAATTCGTGAAACTGAAATGAAACGGAAATAATATACCTTCCAAACATTAAAAAATACCTTTATTACGGCACAGATCTTCGCATATTAGGAACCAAATCGGCTAACTGTAATAAAAACCGACTACTTAAAAACGGTGTTAAAAGGGTATTTATCATAAATGGATAGAAATCAAATCCAAAATTCAACAGCTTGTCATTTTATACGATTTATAAATACGAAGCGTAACTATACTATTTACGATCATGAGCTTTTCGCGGTAGTATCCTATTAGAAAACCTGCTTTCCCGAATTACGTAATATCTGTACCCTAATTAAGTTTTTAATGGTTTATAAAAGATTAAAATAATTCTCTTTATTATATTGAATTTTGTAACGCCAGGTTATATCAACTGAAGTCCCCTCTCTCATTCAATACGACTTACTGTATAGGCTCGCAACTTAAAGCCCCTTCCCGGATACTTCATCTCGTCAATTATAAGATAATATCGAAGTTCAAGAACTCCGTACGCAAGTTTTTTGACCTATTTCTATCATTATGTTAAATGTAACAATAATAAACTTACATATTAATAGTATGTAAATTACGGCGGGTTATATAAATATAGTTATTAAAACGAAGGTTCAGTTATTTCTCGCGACAAGATAAAACCTAAAGACGAGTAGAATATTTTCGAAAATTTGTCGAAAACAGAACCGCCCTATGCCTGACCCGCATCTGGGTCGTTATCGGAGATAACGCCAAGAGATTCTAATACGTCGGAACCAATAACACTGTTATGAACCCGGCTTATATTATACCCATTAACATCGGTAACTACAAGTAATCGCCAGATTTTCGGCTCGGATACCCTAACTGATTTATAAAATTAAAGAGTAATAAACGACCCGTTATATTAAATTTACCTATTAACGGTTTCCAAATGTGTTAGGCGCTTTCCAGTTAACACCGGATAAGCAATATAAATTATTAATTGTAGTATTAACACACAAGGTATATCAAGTTTCCGTAACTGTTAATAGTAATCGAATGAAAAACTATTAACGAACAAAATGTTATAATAAACTTACGATTCTTTAATTACGTGTTATTTATATAAAATCATTTTATTTCGCGTTTTACAATGGTATTAATATTAAAAAAAAATCGTAGATATTCAAAACTTATATTCAACGTATACTTAATATGACGGGATGAAATCTCGTCGTACCTTACGATAAATCATCCTTTAACTCCTCCCTATTTTAAATCATTATTATGTATATGTTTTTATTAACTTCATAGTTGACTTACAAGTTACTAAAAGCGATCGTCGCTATTTATTAGTAATAACGAATGGCATTTACAAAATTATTTAAGTTAAAGCTATAAATGTTTTGACTACCAATATGTATACGGAACGTTTTCGAAATATATAGTGGAAATTATATCGATTTCCAGGTTTTACTATTAATAACCGTAGTTCAGAGTAGGTAGGCGTATTTTCAACAATATTATATTTTTTAATAATAGTCGAACAACCTTTTCCACGATGTACTACCTATCGAAATATAAAGGTATAAAACGTATGAATTCAAAAAGTTGAAAGTATTTACGTATCTTCGTTGCCTTGTCGTTGTATTATTCGGCTTTAAATTTGCCTGTTTATTAATTTACGTTAAGTAACCAAAAATTGATGAAGACTAGTTTTAATATAAACCGTTTATTGAATAAAGAGAAAAATTTAACCTAACCCGATGGTAAACCGGGATACAAAGTCGTTCACTAGTGTAATAGGGTAAAACTTAATATTTTGAATGTATTTACGCGAAGGGGCAATGTTAGCATAAAGGGTGTTAACTTATATTTAATAACAAATTAAAATGATGGCGAACCTTCGACGATGTTAGGAAAAGCGATATAAAGTGGAAAATTAAGCTTAGTTGAACTCATAAAATATTGAAACTCAACGTAAAAGTTAAAAACTTACTTAGCTTTATAATTAATACCAGATCGTTGATACTTCAAACCCGTTTAATATCGTTTTAAATATTTTGAATAAATACCTTATATTGTACATGGATTCTGTTAAGTAAACGGTTTCAAAACCCTTTCCTTCCTAGGTTTTATTCAATACTCGCTTGAAACCCATTTCAATTATGAATGATGTAAAAAAGTGTATATATAGGAAATTTAAAATTTAAGAAATTTTCGCTATAGAAACAGGACAAGGCGAGGTTCGTTTTATACTAGTTGAGTAGAAGGGTTATAATAAACCAAAGTAAGAATTATGAGGCAATCACCAGTATATTATATATTTTAATAAATTTCAAATGAAATAGCGGTAAGTTCTCGTTTATAATAACCCGGTTATCGACCTTGTCTTTAAACTTATACCACACGACCTATAAAAGGTAAGTCACCTATAACCTCGAAATAACAATTGTGTTGGTAGGTCTTTATCGTTGCAACGTAGTCGATTCGAATCACTGTGGTCGAAGTAACTGGTATTGCGCTGATATTATTGATTGGACTGCTAGCCGATCTGCACACTAATTTATATGGCCAACCGCTTTGGCCTGTGCCCCACTTTCAAGTAAGCAACTATTGCACTGCATTTGCAGTGCAATCCCACAAACTGCAGTCAATTTGCAGTACGTACAATCAACTTTACTGCAAGTAAAGTTGACTTGACTGTACTGCACTTGACTGCTTTTCCAATACTGGCGGCTTTTTGTTTTGTGCCTGCACGGCAGCATAGCCTATCATCAATTGGTGGCAACCTCTGAAATCCTTCCTTAATTCGTAAGCCAACAACAAGCCAGACCCCTATCAACTCCAATTAATTTGTACTGAAATCAACTTGAATTACGGCCCCTTGCGGCCCTTTTTCTCTACCCTTCCGAGACCTTCGTTTCTCAAATCCCGTGTACAAGTCTTTCGCTACAGACATGGGCAAATCAGGTGCGCCACCACCAGCGCACCTTTTTCCAATAGTTCAAACTACTGCTATCACCACTATTATCCTGGTAATCTTCCAGTTTTCCGGGGCGACCCTGTTGTTTAACGTTACATACCGGGCGGTCCACGTATCCCTAGATTCGTATGATTAGCGTATTGTTGTTCATGAATCTTTCCAGGGCGTTATTAGGTGTGGCTTTGGTTATGGCATTGGTAGGGTTATCTTTACCGTTCATTTACCGGAACTTTTCGATTTTCCGGGTTTTATATACCTCCCTTAACATTGTTATATCTATTATTAAGTGGTTTTTATTAGTCGAACTTAGGTTTAATAGGTATTCGTAAAGTATTCGGGAGTCGGTATATATTATCATAGGCATAAGTAATAAACTTAACTATTTGGTAACAATCCTTTATATGCCGTTAGTTACTAGACCGATATTTAAGCTTATCATTATTACATAGATTTTAGAAGCCAATATTCTTTGGGTTACGCGCTTATATTTAATAAATACTTAGTATACGATATTTCCGGTAATTGTAAATTTCCCTTCTGACCTTTCTTTCTTACCTTATATTATTAGCAAAAAGATATACGACATAAGGTCAAAATTATTTGCGAATTACTCGTTTAGAAAAATTAATAGCTTCGCTTTCATCAAATCCTTAAAAACCATATTAATTTCTCCTTCCACATAATCCCTTTATTATTCAATCCGTTCATTTGACTTATTCAAGTCTTCATTCTGTGATTGTTGTGTTTATACCGAAATTAAAAGGTCGTACGATACCTTCGCTTAGTATAACGTAGCGATGTAGGCTATATAGGCTCTTTTCTTTAGGTATTTTTATACTCTTACGTCGTTAATCTTGTCGATAATTATTAGGCTCTTGGCTTGCACATTGAAGTGTACGCTAATATAAGTGCTGTTTTTAACCTTAATACTATAGATACAGAGTAATGATCTATTAAAATTAAGTTATATATTTTGAGCTAACGTTTTAATGAGCTTACACTTTTAACAGCTTAACTTTTTTATAACAAACTATTTTACCGTTACAAACTTAATATCGTTGAAGAGAAGTGTATCATTAATTTATTTACCTGTGATATTAGAATCTTTACCCTTTATAATTAACAGATACGGATTAAATATTATGGTCTTTGTACTTGACGTATTTCTAAAGTATATCTAGTATATTGAAAATTAATGAACGTCAGCTTCGACTAATGTGGTTGAAGACTTAATATAATGTATTATCATATTAACCGGAATCTTGTCCCTTAACACTTTTGAAAACTCCAATAGTAAAATCCGTTAAAGATTGGTGGCGGATTACATCTACATTTACGTAATGTTTCGGCCATTAAGTATAAATTAGATTTCTACGTTAGTAGGTTAATTATCGGTAGTGGCGACAATTAAACACTATCTAATTTTTTAGATAGTTGGCTATTAAGTAAGGAGCTAGTCCTTACTTTCATTACCGCATCTCTAGATAATGAGCCGTAACTTTGCGTATAGCCAGTTCTCAATCTTATCTTCAACCTTATCAATTATATCAAACTTAAAGATAGTAATATTTTATATTTTAAAATATGTTAATGGTATAAATTATATAACCTTCTGTAATAAAAGGCCGTTCATTTCCACTTAATCACTTTCCTTAAAAGGCTCGTCCAGTATTATAATAATACCTTCGACACGTAGCTTAAAAGCAAGTTCTCCCTCAAATTTCTCTTTCTGAAACACCTATACCGTTATATATTCCTTACTAGGCTTATAATCACTATTTTACTCCTTTTCAGTATATATCCTCCTTTCAGGCTGTCTTTTATACCATCGAAATTTTATTGACTTGTTATCAGTTGGCTTGAAAGGTTTATATTAGCTTAATCCCTCGGCTAGGTGATCATTGACGTTAAGATTTTCATTAGATTTACGGAGTCTTTTATACGGCTTCATTTCTATAACTCGGAAAGTTATTGAGCAATTAATAGTTGAAACTATTACATTTAAGTTGGTAATACTTATGATTTTATACAGCCTATCCAATTTTCCTGGTTTATATTACGTAATGTGTTTATTTTAAAGAGGAAGTGAAAACTAGTTTATTATTTAAAATCTATTTTTGGTGTTAAAGGCATTATTAAACTAACAGTGTACCGATTCGTTACTCAGTTCCTTTAAAGCTTCAATATATACTATAACACTTTTTTAGGTACGTAACGAGGATGGCGACTTAGCTGTTATACGCGAAAAAGTTTTAAATACTAATAAAGTTATAATAAGTCTGTTAAGGCTAATAATATCGTTGAGACCTTTTATTGCTATTTGAAATTCGTGTTTCCTAGCTTGTAAAGCTTTCGATCGTTAACGTAATGATATTATAAACTTTCCGTAAAAGGGTGTGTACCCTTTTGACATCGCTAATACCTTGTTAAGCATTTATGGGAACCAGTTTATAATAAATCCCTATTAACTTTATATTTACTTTAACTTCTTTCGTAGTAAAGTTGGTTTCGATAGTGTGAACTAGCATGTTTGATAGGCTAAGGTACGTATTAATTTACAAAATACGTAATTCTTTTTATATTTTCTTTGCTGTAATTGTTTTCAAAAAATTGGTACCGTAAAAAGCCGTGGCGTAGTATATAACGTGTAATATTAACTTGTTGTCCTGGTCAAACATGTTTATGAAGACTTTCGAGTTAAAATTGTAATTTTCTTTGAACGTGAAGTTAAACCTTAAGGGAGCTTGTAAGTGTTTTTGGAAATGATGGTAAAGGTTTTTAATAGCTTTTAGTATTGATAAGTCCATATTTTTGTGGTTAAATACCCTTAAAACCTTATGAAGTCTATTATTAGTCGGGTAGTGAAACCTACGATATAGTTTGGGAAGTTTTACCTTCATTAGGTTTAGTATCTCTTCCCGTGTTTTTAAACATAAAACTAAAAATATCTTTACCTAAGATTGAGGAAAAACTTTTTAAAAGCTTTAATTTATATTGATTTATTAGTCTAAAATTTCCCGTAAGTAATGATTATTATTTTTGTAAATGTAAAAGCGAAAAGGGGTTAGGAATTGCAAGATGTTGAAAATAATAGGTCTTATCACAGTTTTTACTATCGTTGATTCTAATAAAACTAGCTTTTTTCTAAGGCTAAAGTTAACCTTAGCTTTATTAGCGTTCGTGTGATTAAGTTTCGTAATGGTATTCGTATCGTTTTGTAACGCGACGTATTATAAATAGCCTTCGGTTAAGTAACGTGTTACCTTTGTATCCGGTATAATACCTTGAAAGAATTATTCCTCTTACCGATTTTAGATGGTAAAGAGGTGTTTGGAGCCAGTTTCTTTATCTTTATAGTGGCGTTAGGGGTTTTTACTTATAAGGCGGTATAAAAAGGTGTGGTGAGCTAGTTATTACGTGACTTTTAGGCCAATACTAGTACAGGAAATTTCGTGTCAGCCGATAGCTTTTGGCTTATTTTCCTTCATTTTATCTTTACCATTTTCGAACTATCTAGTTTGTTTAATGGAATACTAATGAAATATCAAATAGAAATAAGTGAAATATATTATTTGATTTATTTTACGATCGGCGGTAATATGACGTATTAACTACTAACCTTGCTTGCTGTAGATCTAATATTTTTTAGTGTTTGGTATAAACTTTTTTAGCGTATTTAAAGACTTTAAGGAAGGGAAAAAACTTTTTTTGTAAGTAAAGATCAGGACCTTCTGTTAGCCGTACTAGTTAGTTTATCCGTACCGTCGATTAATGTAATATGAATTGAGAGAGTCTTTTACGTTATTGAACTCCAGAGTTTTTAGGTATATATCAGTTAAGCCAGAAACTCGAGTATTTACAGTTACTACAAAGGAACGTAATCGGCTAAAAAACTCTTTGCAGGGATTATTAGAGTATTGCAAGGAGTATTCAAACTTTTCATAACCTGTAATTATTTGTCAAACCCGTTGGCTTAATGTGCTTTCACTAGCTCCCACTTTCCTTATTACTTATTAGAAAAGTATTTGTCTGTGAAATTTCTAATTTAAAAGGTTTATTTTAGTTTTCGACTCTTTCTTATAATCCAACATAGAAAAGCAGCTAATAATGTTCTAGTTCGTATAATACTAGGTAAGATTGATATCGTGTTTAAAATAGCTCTTTATAACATCATATATTTCGCGAAAGAAGGTATAATTCGGCAAGTACCGGAGGTAATGACTTTTGGCTTAGCCAGGAAGGATACTAGGAAATAACGAGTGGAAACCTGGTAATTTGACTTTTATTTGGCGGTAGATATTAAAAAATGGGCGTAAGTTAACGTCCAGGAGGTTATACAGCTTATCATTATACTTTTATTTTGCCTCTTTAGATCTTGAAGAATATGGTAATTGCCGTATAATCCTTTTCCTTAATAGGGATGCGTCGAGGGGGAAGTGTGATGTATTGGTCATACAAACCTTCTTTAATGAGCTGGGGAAAAAACTAAGGTCCTTATTGTTATTAGTGGGTTGGATAATTACCTTTGACCGAGTTTAGAGGGAAAAAGCTAGTGGTTGTGTCTATAGTTAGCTTGCATGTATAGCTGGTTTTTCTTTGATTTGACTTTTTGAACTAGACATATTGAAAAGCTTGGGGAAAGTGAGCTTAAGGGTTTATGTTGCAAGAGGTTAGCGATAATCATTTTGGTGTTAAGGGATATGGCGATGTTCTTTCTTAATTAACTGGTGTATCTAAGGGCATAAGCGGTGTAGATCTATCGATTTTTCACGTTTGTTTGTTTGGGCTTGGGATTATCCTTACGAACGTATGTGTGAGCGTTGAGGATTACTGCTGTAAGAAATCTCTTTTCCTTTATCTTTTTAAGTTTATTATGGGTTTCCATTCGTAGCATACACTTAAATTTCGTTAGTGAGGTTGCCGTTTTTGCCAACCTTTAAAGGTATTAGAATCCCTTTTTTGTATAAATTATCTCTTAATTTGACTTTAGCAAACTTTCCTATCTTTTTTCACATATTTATGCTTCAGTTCCTAAAAAAAATTGATATAGTTGTAAAATGATTTAACGCTAGTATTTTAATTGTTGTGGGTGACGTTGGGAATGAAGTGGCCAACGTAATTGGTAAGATACTTGGAGGTAAAGTATTCGTTAACTTTCTTAATTTAGAGGCCGTCATCGAAGTGCTTAACGAAGGTAGTTCTGAGGGCTTTGATTACCTCATTCCTGATAGGGTCGTCGATACTGTCGAATCTTGCGTATTTTGAAGCTATTGTGACAAAGCTTAACGAGATATGGTGTACGTCTTGGTGGTTAACTGAGCGATTTGGAGGCGTAGAGATTGGGCGTTTTAATGTAAAGTCGCGCAACGTGGCTTCTTTGATGCGAATTAGTGTTTTCGCTTATAGTAGCGAGCTTGATGATTGAAGTAACGTGGGAAGTGAAAAATATTAAAGTAGGGTAAAAGTTTTATGTGTAAAGTAAGCTCGGGGATCGTTATTAGTATAGTTTATTTAACGTACCCACTTAATCCTTCTTTTACAGTAATAACACCCGTAGTAGTACCAACTTATCTGTTTGATAACTTGCTGACTTAGAGACTTTCAGGCGGTCGACCTCAACGCTTTTTCTTTAAGACTGGTATGATAAAGGTTTCTTGGTGTTTATGATAATATCAATACTGTTGTTACTTTTAAATACCTATGAATAGTAGACGCACTTGAAATTCTTCTTTTTAGCTATCTATAAACAGTAGATGTAGCCTTAGGGCCTTTCGCAAAAATATTCCCTTTACCTTACGCAATTGTAAAGCGTAACTAGAAACTAGCTTTTTATTCGATTTAGCCAATCTGTACGTAACCAAATAAGTACTAATTAGTATTGGTAAGCCTTTATCATTGCAACGTAATTGATTCGAATCACTGTGGTCGAAGTAACTGGTTTTGCGCTGATATTGTTGATTGAGGTGTAGGTTCTTAGTTTGCCAGACTGCTAGCCGATCTGCACACTAATTTGTATGGATAAACGCTTTGATCTGTGCCCCACTTTGAAGTGGGTACCTAATTCACTGCACTTGCAGTGCAATCCCATAACCTGAAGTCAATTTTCAGTACGTACAATCAACTTTACTGTAAGTAAAGTTGAATTGAATGTATTGTACTTGACTGTTACTCTAACAAAATGATTTATAAAAAGAGAGAGGAATTTGTTATTAAAAAATACTACGACATAATAAATACAACTGGGAAAATATTACTCGACTTGCTTAAATAAATTTTCGACCATAAAACGACTTTTACTATAACACATTAAGAATTTACATATTCATTATTATTATTTTGATGAAGGTTCAAAGAGTATCAGCGTCATTAAAATTAAAGGTCATATTGTATCTGGCTCTGGATACTAAGCGAAGCCGGGGAAAGAGGACGTCGAAGGTGGTTAGTAGAAGGTGGGATAGTCTTAAGGCGACGCAGAGAATGGCGGATAACGTTAGGAAGGTCGGACGTTAGAGGAGGCCGACGATGAAGGATAATGTTAACAGGGATGAGCATTTAAAGAGGCCAACAATAACGGCTAACAAAAATCAAATCGGGGACCGGAGCGAGGAAATTAACCCTTTAATCGGGTTACCAAGAGCTATAACACATTAGTTTAAGCCCAGACGACGCGGTCGGCTTGAGTATAGTCCTGCGCCTGTATATGGTCAGCTAGATTAACTCGCTTTTAACTAAGGTTAATAAATAGAATACAAGTGAAATCAAGGCTTATATAATTAGGCTTTAGATATAGCTCGCTATATTTTATAAGCTGTAGCTTATAAAAAGCATATAAGATATAGTTTACGTAAATATATTATTTTCCTTATTTAAGTTAAAACCACGAAAGGGTATAAGGCGGTTATTACAAGGAGCTAGGGCGAAAACGTTTCGCGTTGAAGTTAGGTCAGCTGGGGGAATTCGGTGTCCTTAAACAAATAGCACCATGAAAAGTAATGGAGGAGTTTTATGGAGAAACGAACCCAGGAGAGGGGGCGTCGGGAACGTATAGCTAAAGGGGGAACGACTTATACGGTCGGTATGGTAAGGACTCCTTATACCCGAACGATATCGCGGAAGCAAGCAAACTAACTAATCAACTCGGAAAAGGTGGGGGGGGGAAACGTGTTAATAACCTTTAATATATCCCGATAGCTTATAAGTAAAAGAGAGAATATAATCTCTATTTTCGGCTGTAACAACAAATAACCAAAACAACGCACGTAAACTGCGCGAGGCCATAGGAAGACTTATATTTGAAATAAACCATAAAAAGAGGTTACATAATAGTTGATCTACCCGTAAAACAAATTTATTAGCTTACTTCATTATAGACTTTTCGATACCTAAAATAACCATACGCCAAATAAACTCAGATACAAATAAAAAGAACATCGAAGTTAAGTAGGCGAGTAATTTACTACATAAGCGCGTTTTTAGCTTATAATAGAGTATTATACTTTTTGAGGCAGCTTATTACCTCTATTAGTGGCGCCGAAGATAAAGTAAATCAAGTAAGATTTAATATATAGATTGGTGATAAGGAAAAGGTAAATTAAATACCTTGGAAAAAAACTAAAAGTAAACGGTGGAATTAAGTAATTAGTATATAAAGAGTAAAAGTGAATTGATTACGAAAAAGAGTTAATAACTAAGTAAGAGCGATATAATAAAATGAGAAAAAAATATATTTTTGGAGTTATAAGTGCGTTTATATTTGTAGGTATTAACGAATTGAATTCGATAAGAGTTAGGCGATATAGAAAATATCATACGACGCGTTTAAAGGTAGGTTATATGGAATCTACGTTAGAAATAATATGTTATACAATAATTGAAAAAAGCGCGTTATATAATGCCGGCAACCTAGGGTTAAACTGACTAATACGTTGTACGATTTATTAAAAAATACGTGATACTACGTCGGAAACCTGAGGTTAAACTAGCTAATACGTTATACTACTCGTTGAAGGGCTCGTTATTTAACATCGGCGGTCCAAGATCAGATTGTCTAAGATATTATACGGCGCATTGAAATGTAAGTTATACATCATCAGTAATAAAAAAGATATATTATACGGCAATCTAAAGGGAGCCTTATATGTCGCCGGCGGTTTAGGATTTAACCAGTTAATACGTTATACGGCTCGTTAAGGGGCGCGTTATACGGCACGTTTAAAGACACGTGACGGACTGGGTACTAGCCATACCCATAGGTTCTACACGGTGGGCCTCGGTAGCTTCTTCTTCTCTTCCACCGTATCTCAATAGTAAACTCCATTTGGCACCTACTTGAATTACCGTCGTAGGTCAGACCATAACAGAACTACTGACTTTTTGGCTATCTTATATATAGTAAATAGGATATCGAATTTGTTATCGCGAAGAAAAGACTACATTTCGCGATATAAAAACATTAGCTCTACGATTTTTTAGTTAATCTTTGGTAAGAAAAGCATTGTTATCGAGTTTATATATAACCCAGGATTTTACTGTCTTACGTGATAGTTTAGATTAGAGTTTGATCTTGTAGCTAAAAGCTCAATATGTTTTTCAAGATTTCGTTTCTTGGTTTAATTGGGGGTTTCATAACACCAGTAATTATTTCAAGTTGTTATATTAGTACCTTAAACATTATATAGTCTGAAACGAAATTTTGGAGAAAGCATAACTTCACGAGATTTTTATCTAAGCCAGTATCGAAGCATATAAAGAGGTTTTCAGTTTTTTTTTTGTAGTTTATTTACAGCTGCGTATAGTAATCTACGCATATTAATAACGATTCATTATGAAAATAGCCTTAGTATCGATAATATAAGCTATATTAACTTCGTTTAAGGTAAGGATAATAACCTGATGAAAGTATCTCCGTATAGTACGAATCGTAATTATACCGCGAGCTAATCAGCTTTTTAGAAAATTGAATGGTTGATTTCACGATTCGAAAAACTAATTATGATAATCGTAAGTTTTTTTTAAATTAACTTTAATATGTTTATTACATCGCTTATGAAATTCTTTTCCGAGTACGTAGAGTAAAAGCATAAAGAGGCTCCTAAAGACTCCGAGGTTCAATTATCTTTAGTGTTTAAATAAATGTTATAAACGTAGCGGTCACGATTACGGTGGTGTTCACGACTATTATGGAGGTGTTTATGACGGCTTCAGTCGCGTTTACAACTATCTCGGCGATTTTTACGAATACCTCGACGCTTTTAATTCTAGTCTCGCCGCTGTTTATTTCGTTTTCCCTAACGGAAACGATTTTCACAACTTTGGTAGTTTTACTTACGACTTTGATAACAGTTGTATAAACGACCGTACCATTAACTTTAAGCTTTGCAATAATTATTGAAGTAAAGTTTTTTTTCCCATACCTTTTCCGTGTATTTTAGAGAACATTATGAAAATCATAACGATTTTTGATTTCACCATTAAAACCAAACAAATTATTCGGAAATTTACCTCCTGCTGCCGTAAATAACGTATTTTTATTTTCCTTAATATTGGTTATGTATTTACGTATTTGTTCTCTTCCAAAAGGAAGAAGTAAATATTGATGAGTATTTACCTATAATAATGGTTAAATGCTAACCATATGTCCTCACTAACTCTTATAATATTCATTTAAAGTTCTAATAGTTTTAGCGTATTGTATTTTTATTTGAATTTGTTTAGTAATATATCCTCGTCGTCTAATAAGTTGCGAAAACTATAGGTAAATTTTCGATCGATGGTAATTACTTACTTATCAATCAAAGGGAATATGACTACGATGATATCTATACTCTCAGACTAACTTCGGAAATATAACTTACGACAGTAAAATAAAATAAGCGTTAAATCATACTATTAGATACCTGATCTTTAAAATCAAGTTATTTTTTAACTAATTTGATTTCAGAGTAAGAGTTTGTTTAAATAGAGGAATTCAACCGCTTCCAAAAATATTGAATGCTTATAAATATACCATCTTTTCCAACAGTTGAAATGTCATAATTTAAAGGATCGGAATATTCTGGGTTATAGGCCACTAACTATTCTACTTTTCAACGTTCTTCCCTAGCCGAGTATTATGAAAAAGGCTGTAAAGTATCGCGTTCATTGGCTTCTTCGCTTTTTAGTAATTCGTAATCATGTTTTCAGAGGCGGTCGTGATTTCGAGGAGGTTCGGGCTTATAACGGTAAGAAACAGATTTCTCGTGGTTTTAACATTCGTTTTCAAGAGGAAAATCATTATCTTTATAAGGACGACGGTTTTTCTTACGAGAACAACGGTTCTCTTTACGAATATGATACCTTAAGTGTGAAAGCTAAGGCGATAGACGGAAAGATTGGGGTTAAGGAGAATTTGGGCGTATAACACCTGGATTAATTGCAACTCTTCTCGTCACTTCGACTTTAAATTGATTGCTTATCTGGTTTTTCACCTCGTGAATTTAATTATTTGAAATATTAAGACGCTTATTGATAGTTGTAAAATGTTATTCAATTGATTTCTCGATGGCTTCAAGGAGATAAGCTGTCATAGGCTCACCAGTACTACTGTTGTTACCACTACTTCAATTATCGCTGTTACCTAAAAAGGTATCGTTATCATATATTATATTTATTAACACGTTGAAAAGAAATGAGGTAGATACAGAAGTGCTAAGTATGATTCGAGATACCTGTCACATTTTGGTAGAGGCTAGACTGTCCAAAAAGGTTTGTTCGTTTCTAATTCGTTGTAATAACGAATAAGAAAATAACTGGCCTGCCAAAAACACTTACATTTGTTTACTAGTCACGAATGAAAGGGCAGATTAATAGAAAGAATGGCAGGCCGGTAAAAGAGAGTGTAAGCTGATAAAGGAAACAGCGAAAAGTCCGATAACTGAGGGAATTAGTATTTTTTTTTTTCTTTTGCAAACTATAACGCCAAAAGATACTGGTGTCAATTAACGCCTGGTGCCAATTTAGCCTGATTTAACGTAATTAATTATTTTTACATTTACTACTTGCTAGACCTTACTGATGGTAGTGTAGTTTGCAGTGTATTGAAAGATGAAGAAACTTAGTCTAGGTTGCTAAAGCTGAAGAGGTTGTAGCAAGTTTATATAATAATAAAAAAGAAGGTAGGTGTGGTTCGGTACCCCACCTAGATCCAACAGTTGACAGAGTTATCTTTGTTGTTATTTAACTATAATATATCAATTCTTAAAATTTAGTATACCTCTTACAAAACTATTAAATTTAATATCGTATTTGTTTCCTTAATTATACCCAACCTCAGCAAATACTCGCAAAATCTCCTGAACTTTATATGTACAATTACAAATATTGAAAACAATTCCAGCTATTTACTCATAGTCCTTAATATGATATTGATTATTATATTGATATGGAAGGTTATTCTCAAACCCTAATTTTTTAATACTAATACGTTTTGCTTCATACGTTTGAATTTGACGAAAATTCAATATACGAGGTTACGGATAATTGTAAATTTTGTATTGAATCTATATTACTTCACTAACATTATAAGAAATATGATTTAAAATGTAAATTTAGTATTTTAGGAACAAACTCGGTCGCAAAAATTATCAATTTCATTATCATCAAGATTACTAATCATATATTAATACTCTGCTTCGCATTTTACATTTTCAACTTAAAGTTTCTATTCAACTTTTGAAAACCCTCTTTTTATACTATTTATAATCATATTACAGTCGATGAATAGTAGGTAACCTTCTATTCATATGATGTAATAATGTTAACCGTTCGATTCTTTTGCTTCTATCATTGTTGTAATGTTTCCTTATCAGTTTTACTAATCTTGAACAAACTCGTAGTTTGCTCTTGATAACAAAGATTAAAGTACGTGCTACATATAGTGGTAACTTTATAAATTCGAAGGAAGAATCCATTTATGTCAAGTTATACATCTTGAATTAGCGCCTTTTTCAATTTACACTTTTAAATGCCTAACTTCTTGATAGTATGTTATTTTGCTACTACTAGCCCAACTATAATGAAATATTCTTCTTCCATAATTTGTAAAAACAAATTGACTTTTAAAAGCTTTATATCTAGCCTATTTCCTAAATGCATTCAATAGGTTTATAACAAATAAATATATACTTTTGTTGATAGGTATTGCATGATGTGCCTTTGGATACTGCAACGTTTTCGATACGAATCGGTCGAAGTAACAGTAGTATAGCGTGGTCAGTGATTGATGTACTGTTATAGGTTTGGCACACTGTCAACCGGTATACACAATAATTTTTATAGCCAATTATGGGTCTGTGTCTTCCTATAAAGTATACGTTGACTATACTTGACTTTATAGTAGACTTACAAAACAATAAATTTAATTTGTAGTCCCTGCAGTGAACTTTATCCTGGTAAAGATAACTGACAGCATTTAAATTACTATTATTTCTACATTGGCGGCTTTTTGTTTTATAAGTGTACGTTAGTATAGTCGACTAATTGTTTTCGGTTATTACCGAATTTCTATATTGTACACCAGCGTGACCCCTGCTAATTCTATAGTCAAATTAACCTTAATTGCCCCACATTTTCAAGTTCTTATTTTATTAACTTTTAGAAACAAGTCTTTTTTTCCAGATTTATGTAGACTTTTAACTTAACCATACTTTAACTTTGCTAGTAATTAAGTTTCTGGCTTGATTTCTATGATAATCTTTTAGTTTTTAGGATGTATCTGATTCCTTCCTTTTTTGCTATTATGTAACTTAACTATGCCCAGAAAATTTTTAACGTAAGGCTCGATATGTATGCTGAACTAAATTTTGTTTTCAAACTTTTTAAGTGCTTTGTTTGACGTCTATTTTGTTAAGCATTTAGTCAGATCATTTTTATCATCCATTCGTTTAAAATTCTCGATCTCTTTAATTTTATAAGATTTACGAATTGTTATCACGTTGGTTATAAACCGTTTCTCGCTGGTAATTATTAGTTTTGATATGTATTTGAATATGTTTTTTGAGTTGGTAGAGATCACTATCGGAAACATTAGATTTTTTAACTTTTTGGTTACTATTTTAATGATTGCCTGTATCTTTATGCCTAAATCTAGGCCGGCTATCATGCCGTACAACTTTAAAGTTAGAATACTTAAATAATCCTTTATATTTAACAGTTTATTATACCTTATATAAGTAACATACATGCTTATTAGTACGATAGTTTGGGAAGACACGTATCCATTATTGCACTTTATTACATGCTTCGCTTCACTGTTCTTCTATCGCTTATAGGTCTACTTACTTCCTTTTCTATCGTCAAAATACTACACTATTTCAATATTTCGTTGCCACCCTACAAATGTACTAACAATTGGTAATTATAAGCACATGAGCTGAAAAGCACCAGGTATTGCCTTTCCAAAAGTCTGAAAAAGTAAAAACGACAGGATAAAATTCCTTCCTTCATTTTCTTGGCGAAGGAAAAAAAATAAAAAAAAATAAAAAATAAAAATGCTACCCCCTATCCCCCCACCTTTACGCTATTAAACTCTAATATTTTTTACCTTTCTTCCCCCTCAACACCTAATCCTCTTCACCTACCTTTCGAAATCAATTTCAAAGCCGCCGTCTCCATTTCGCTTCCACCGCCGTTGTCTTACTATTTTTATCGTTGTCTTACCATTGCTATCACATCGCTACCGCTGCTAATTCATTATAAGCAAAGGCGAGTTGGGTACTTTAACCATGCATCACGTCAAAACACCTGTCAATCCTCGCGTATTCGTAGTAAAATTAACAATTTAGTTACTCTCTTAACAATTGCTCTTTAGCCTTTAAAAAAGGAGGTTGCCTCCATTATTTGCACCTTATCCGTTTTTCGTTCTTTTTTGTATTTACGATACCATTTTGAATACCCCAGATATTAGCACCTTTTTCACCGGTCGCTCTTTGTTTACATACGCCTCGTATTTACGAATGAGCTTTTAAAAAAAAAAAAACGTACTAGAAAATGATAGAAATTGAATATCTAATTTAGGCTAAGCTTTTATAAGAGAAGATTTATATCATCGTCGAAAGGAATACGTAATATAGCTACATCTTTAATTTTATTAATACGAGTTATTAATAATATATTATGAATAATAGGTCATTATATTACTCCGCTTCGACGTTGTTATACATATGTTGGAGAGACGCTTGTATTGTAGTAATATCTGTTTTCGAAGCCTTGAATATCAAGCTCTCAGAAAAGAGAAACCATATTATAACACTAAACAAAACACTTTAATAATCTAATACGCGGGTGTTAATAACTTATATCGTTTCAAACATAAGAAAATGAGTATATACGATGATGAGTAAACTAATTCGCCCAATATAAAAACAGTTTCTATAAGATAATATATCGTTTTTATGGATGTCTGAAGTTTTTTACTTCGCTTCAAAAACTATATTCAAATCCATTCAAACTTCAAAGGTTACATCGTATATATGTTTAAAGCATTTTTTAAAAGATTAAAGATATTCTGGCGAAATTCATAATTGGTTTATAAAGAGTATATAAATCTATATTATAGAGTTATTGAAACCATTGGATGTTCTTTTAACCAGTGTTTCCAAATCAACTAATGTTTTATTATAGAAACTTTCCATAAATTCACGTTTACTTCATCGAATAATATACACAACAATTATTAGCCACGAAATTCAAGAAAAATCCAGTTTATATACGCGTAAATTATAGGTACTTTCATCAAATATATTAAAATCCAACGTTAATTTAAAATATATATTTTGAACATATTATATTCAACGATACAATGAAATCAGTAGGTTGAGAATCACCAATGAACTTCGTAAAACCATTCCAAGATAATAGAAAGAACGAAAATCATTACGCTTCTAGTTAAGGACTCCCGGTACCCATTATGCAAGCTTGTTGTTAGATATGCACGCGCAAGATTTTAATCGCGTTCACTTTTGAAAATGTTAATATAAAAATATAATAAGGAACCTGGTAAAAGTAATTATTGTATTCATAACCGCGAGCGTAAATTTTGTAAGGCCTGTAATTAGCTTCGTGAAAAACGTTACGAGGATAATGGTTGTGTTAACCGTAAAATTCATAACGGTAATATGGATACTCGTGCGATCGTATCTGGCACCGAAATCGTCGACATAAGCGTATTAAAAATATTGTATCTAACCCTGAAATTACCTCTTTAAATTCAAGTAACACTAACTTCTTTTCGTTCACGTAAACGAATAATATTGACTTTAGAAAAGAAGTTACCGGTTCAGCGGCTAAGAAACATCCGAATCATCTAATATACATAAGCTATAATTACAAATATAAATCCTATAATTGATGCAATAGTAGTAATTGCAGTGCAGTAGGTCAACTTTACTTACAGCTAAGGTGACTATACTAACTTCAAATTGAATGCATTGTTTTGTATAGGTCTACTTTAATTCACCGCAAGTCAAGTACAGCATAGTCCTACATCACACTAGGGTACTTTCTAAGTGATTGGCCATACAAATTTTTGAACAGACCGGTTAGCAGTCTAGCAAACTTAAAACAATATATCCACTACTTAACTACATAATATTACTGCTACTTCAATCAATCGACTCGATAACTTTGCAACATCTACAGTCCCACCAACGATTATTATTATTTATTAGGTTAAGATCAGAGAAGCTAAGTACAAGTAAAATCTACTTTCCGGTTACGCTCTACCTTAACAAATGGCGGCTAGGGTAGATGAAAGATTTCTTCGAAGGGCCTCTACTACTGTGTCAGTCTTTACGGCAGTCAGTAGAAAAAAAACCTTTTGGCTGCGCCAATCTTCATGGTAGTTCAAAGATAGTGACGGTATCGTCATGAGAAATATCAAGAAATTTTCACCAAAAATCCTTTCTGAAAATCGTTAAATTTAACCGCTCAAAGTCTCAAATCCACAAGTTGGCAAACGAGTAAGTTGATATTACTACGGGTGTTATTAGTATAAAAATGACTAAGTGTTCCCGCTTACAACGTTAAACTTCCACCCTTTACCTATAACAACAATATTTAACCCTACTCTTTACACTAAACCTTTGCCTCTACTTTAATTTTTCTCATTGTTTTCACATTCATTCAATCTTAAAAATCGCCATTATACGTTAAAATACCAAAAATCGCCAAAACTCACCAAAAAGATCACATCGCGCGATTCAAGACTAAGTCATAATATTTCCACGCAACTTCACGCCAAAACACCAAGTTTCAATGCCCTCAATTACCAACTTCTTCACCTACCATGTTCTACACCACCCAAAACCGTAAGATAATACCTTCTTGAACGCTATAAAAATGGATTAAAGCCCGTAGATCCCTCTCTTTAACGAAATACGATAAAGATCTCTAGGAGTTAGATATCGACAAAGAATTGATCGAACGGCACCAATTGAACTTGATCGGCCACTTCATTGTTAAGAAAAACAGCGGCGAAAAAAATTGATTGCGGGCAACCGCGTATTCTGAAAATATGGTAAATTTTTCGGAGACTTAATTATTTACAAGTGGAAAAATATTGAAAAATGATTATACCTAAACTATAGGTTAAACTTGAACAACAATGAATATACTTACTAGAAAAGGGCTTAACCAAACTTTCAAAAACTCTTTTTAAATTAGCACAGCCTATTGAATACCCCTCAATTGCACACGCTATAAGAAAAGAAGTTAAAAAACCTTAAATCACTTACGTGAATTTTAGGAGACCTCCCCTTTACCCCTAACTAGGTTAAGCGTTGACCTTTATAACTACAACTATATTGTCATTACAGGGCTACATATACAGCCTCGCTACAACTACACTATCATTGATAGGCTTTGGACACATAAGGAAGAAATAAAAGATTACCTGTATAAATATTACTATATACCCTTATAGATAGTATACATAGGCCAAGTGGCAGTGCACTGTATTGTAAGGTACTTTCTGCAGGGTGTACGATAACGTGTCACGTTGCAGGCTGCACTTTTGCAAGACTCAAAGTGCATTATGCATAGAGAGATCTGGAATGAATATTCCAAACCGCACAGCAATATATGGAGCGGTCTGTAATGGTATATCAAAAAGTATATCAATGCATGGTGCAGTCTAGAATGAGCTTTCCAGAGTTTTACGCTTTGGGTAAGGGCTTATAAGCCCTCACCTGAAGCGTGCACTCTTTGGAATGCTTCTTCTAATACATCTATCCTTGACTACAATACTTATCTTATGATTAATCTTCTACACGTTTACTTTCATATGAATAGGTAATGACCATACCACCACACTGCCTATTAATTAAGTATGATATTAGCGAAAAAAACGGGAAATAAGCTTTGTTATAAAAGTAATCGAATATATAATCGAAAGGAAACCCTAGCATAGGGATTTACTAACGGTTATCGTAATAAATAGGGGCTTATTATCAAATACTTTAATATTTTGTGGTTTCTTCTTGTAATTTTGATGTATTTTATCCTAAACTAACTTGATTTTACCCTCGTTACTAGTTGATCAGCCGGCCGAAGGCTTAACTTCCCTAAGGAGGTAAGAGCCGCAAGTACTATGAGGTAACTAGGCTTTGTAGAAAAGATGGCGGTTGTCTTATAGGCTACAATAACCTCATTCGTTCCTTATATAATGGGGGACGGAGAAATGTGTTTACGTAATGTGGTTATATTAGCTTGCAAGTTTACGTAACTTTGACTTCTTATAATCCGCATGGTTAATACTTAACAAGTACAATCGTTTATGGTAAAGTATTGTAATATACTTTAAAAAAAGTGTTTCGCTTCTTGTTTAATTTTCGCCTGGAAAATATTAGTTTCGTTGGTCTTCACAGTAGCTTTTTTTTTTGACAAGTTTTTTTCATAACTACTTTGGTATTAACGCAGTTTTACTGAAAGGATTTTTTTAATTTTATAGTTACTTCAAAATATGAATATATCCCCCGACGTCTTTTTTATAGGCTGCTGGGAAATACTCGTAAGTCAAGGTAGAGGGTTTATAGTAATTATTATATGAGGCTAAAGTTATATACTACTTGAGAGCGTAATACCAAACCGAAACCGTATAGTTGAAATAACGTAAAAGATAGATATAAGTTATATTAATTCACCATTACTAGCAACCTACGTCATGTAGTTATAACCGATAACGTTGATTTATTTCCTTCGACCGTTGATTGATACCGAAAGACCAGAAGTATTTAGCTTGTTATAGAAGAAAAAAATATTTAGGTTATTCGGTTTGTGTTAAAGTTTTAATCGTACACTAAGGGGTACGTAGTGATTAGCATAATTCAGGTTTAAATCATGATTGATTATAATCATAGAAACATCAATCTAGGATCTTGATAGGGTGAACAAATGATTCAAATGACTTTTTTCACAATATAAATATACTAATATTAATAGATTGTAATGGAAAACATTGAAATAAAGGAAAAAAGACCGGTGTTATTTTCGGATAAAATAATTCATTTTGAATGTTTATGTTTCCGTAGAAAATGACACATCTCGTCAGCGTTTAATGACCCAATTTAATAGTAATCGTATTTGATCACATTTTTTTTAACAAATATATACTGAAATAAAAAACTTTTAACGTTACGTTTTAAGCCTTTGTAAACCATAATTAGGATCCATACGTCTTTTTTTTCAATAGTTTATAATATTATACGTTATCTAGGGTAATATTTTAGTAAGTCTCGTATTAAGTCCTAATGGATTTTGAAGCTTATCAAAGTTCTTTATAGTATTAGAAGGAACTGCATCCTATTGAGGCTGGCTATCGTAACTTATGTTGGCGGTGTAAAAGGTTTGTCCCCTTTTGTCGAGGTAACCGGTAATTTCCGAGCTGTCATATGAGCGATAGAGCAAGTTGTACGTAGAGCTTCTTAGGGGGAGCTTCGTACCAAATTAATTGACATAAAAGGGGAAAGGGGGGACAGAGGCCTAATTACTAATATTGGTTCACCAGTTTACATCTTCTTATCTTCGTTCGTAAGGTAGTTAATAAAGTGCAATGTGATATGGGAAGCTAATACGTGGTACTTCGTAAAGTCAAGCCCGTTAAAACGTACAACGAAAAGATTGAAGAAATTTTGGTACGATGTTAAGGTATCGTATGTATATCTAGTGGCAGCACTAGCAATTGTGAGGGCTGACCATGAACGTATCGGGAAGGTTGAGTTCGGCAATGTTGATGTCATCGTTAATACTGAAATCTTTATATCTTGAAAATGAATAAGAAATGAGGTAGAGAACCTGATAATATAGAGTAATCGACGAAATAACTATGAATACGTTCGTCGATCTCAAGAAAGATAATTATTCGCCTCGTCTAAAATCAACTCCAGCCTTACCAGTATTATAAAGATGAATCTCGGCAATTGTATTGCTTTCCTATCGCAATGCCATATAATAGGAATAACCTTAAATTAAGTACTTTATTGCCCCTATGTCTAGCATAATAACCTCAATCGTGAGGTCCACAAAACGATCAAAAATGTAAAAAGTGTACAAAAGGTAAATTTCTTAATTTTCATGGCAAATTCAGCGGTTTTCGCCAGTTAAGCGGTAAATGAAGGTAGTAAACTAGTTACTGCACTGCTCTAGGAATATTTTATTTATACCTTATAACTTAATTTGGCATATCGTTATTAGTAACAACATCTTTACTTTCTCAATCTACGATGTAATCCAAGTGATATTGTTCAAAAGTAATATAGTACTAGGAGTAGTATATCACCTGTTGTTTATAGCGAATACGTGGAAAGTAACAAGTCATATACTAGCCACACATGATAAGATCCCAACATCTTTTAATGTTATCATAACGATAGTTCTTCTCGTTAAAAAATGACCAAAGTTCTGCTATCATTATTATCGCTATTATGGCTGTTCATATAAAAGCCTAGAATAAAATCTTGGGCATTGAATTTTTTCGTGATTACAATTGATGAAGTACATAATTAAAAGGTCTTTTTTATCCCAGTATATATTACAAAGGCTTGCCGACTAGGGCTGCATACCAACTAATCTGAAGTACATCATATTGAAACCGCAACTAAAGACCGTAATCAGCTAAAAAAGCTTTCCCAGATATCATTTAAACATTGTAAACCATATTCAAACCCTTGAACACCAGTGACATCTGCCCGTACCCACTCACGAAAAATGGTTTCGCCAATGTGCACCTTCCCTATTTGTTGTTAACACAACATCAACTTATTAATCATCAGGTAAATATATAAATATTTATAATTACCCATCTTCTTAACTTATCCTTTTATTCCACTAGTTGTATTCCAATTCAAATGTCATTATGCATGGTAAACGTCGTATTTGAATTGACTTCTCAATGCATCATAAATTTTACGAAAAATTCTCTATATTAGTTAGATAGTTTAGGTAATAATCCGAGATGTACCTCATAAGTAATTTTGAACACAGTAGTTAAAAACCTGAATTTGGCACCTCTATTCATTTACAAATGTTCAAAATAGCATAATCCTCGTGTTAAACACATTGTAACGTGTACCGTGATACTTTTCTGCCTTATTTAAAATGATACCGAAATTCGTTCACAAATTGGAATTAATATTGAATACCTCAATAAGTTTAAGGGAAAGTTTATAATAGTCTTTCCCGTCTTTAATGGTGTTTTTTTAGACTTAAATCATAAAACTTCTAAGTCGAAATATTGAGGGTAATTTCCAGTTGCCTGGCCTGAAGGATTAACTTATGTGGCCCGACTGGTAGTCAATTAAGGTGTGTAGATATACCTGCCGTGTGAAACCTTGGCTTAGTAAATATGGAACGTCTGTGTAAAAATTGGATAGATTCAAAGAACCTGAAAATCTCAAGGTAATTTATGAGGGATTCATCGATCATGTTTCATTAACCATTTAATGGCGCCGACGTCAATGTTTTTTACCGCATTGTCGACCGTTATTTCATGTGCCTCACCTCCGCCAAATGCATCCTCTTCTCTGTGATGTGCTATGATGCAACTATGGAATGGATGAATAGATTCTTTATCATCAATATTTGAAGAAGTGTTTTTAACGGAGTAAATTTTTCAATTCAGTTAAAGATTGGGAGGTAGTCATTCAAAAAATATAGAAATATATTCAGAATCGTTAAAAAAAATTCTTTACATTGCAGATCTTGACTATGAACATATTAAAAGCCAATTTAAATGCTAAATTTCGAAGAAGATTTTTACTATTCTTAATAAGGTCTTTTCTTGGGACGTAAATTCCGCATCGATTGACTTTTTTTTAGCGTGTCATTAACCCCTTCTTGAATTATACTCCGGAAATTAATTATCCAGTGATTAGAGAAGATACTATGGTTTTAAAAGGCGCAATCTCTATAACTAAAGCCTCTGCTAAATCCTGACTTACAGATGTACCAGTCGACGTAATTGGTTCAATACATATTAAAAACCTATTTTTGGTATCTTTTCCTTATAGTTTTTTGTTAGACTGTGTCAAAAAAGAATTAGAAATATTTGTTTTCTTTCATTTTATTCTCCATGAACATTATCTCCTCTTTTGGACTTGAATGTCAATTTTAATTTCAATAATATAAACATTTAGTGATTCGATAGACGTGTTTTAGCGATTTTAAATAGTTAAGAGTTAGTGTTTTTATATAATTAGATTGATAGATTTGGTATGGGCCATGTAAAATAGCTTTTAAACGCGACTTGAATCATTTTAGTGTTTTAAGTCGATGAAGTGATCTTATCGATTAACGATTTCATGATTTAGTAAAAAGGGAAAATATTGGTGTATGAGGTAAGGTTTAGTTTATGAAGTAGGATTAAACGGTTGTTTGTAACTATTATTCATAGTAGAGGATTTTTCATTTTGATATTTGAAGTCATTAGATAATTGATTCAACCATTTACTCATTATAGAAGACTTGACCATTTAATAATTGATTTCATAATAATTTGAGCCTTTAACGGTAAATATCAATTTTCTCTAAAACGGTTTGGTGAAAAATTGTTCGTGGTTACAATGATAGAGATATCATCTTTACCTTTGGATAACAGTGAAATCTTAATATAATTGTGAGGTCTTTTCTACTTGTTGTGTTGAGAAATCGACGTAATAGTAAAGACCCTTCGCAAAAGTCTTTACTCTACTTTATTATTATACAAAGCATCACCGGAATATAACTTCTTCTATGTAGCTAATCAGTGTTTAACCAAGTAAGACCTGGTCATTATATATAGCCTTTGTTAATGATAAGCCTTTAGATTTTGTAATATTATTGATTCGAATTGTGGTTGAAGTAACAATAGTATTGCTTAGTTAAGTGTTTTATGTATTTTCTAGGTTTGGCAGACCTCTATCCAGTCTACACAGTATTTTGTGGAGCTCATTTCTTGGCTTGTACGCTAGTCTTAAGTGATAACATACTTTACTTGATTTTGAAGGCCGTAAAGTCGATCGAAAAAACAATTCAATCAACTTAAATTACATTATAGTCTAATCAATTAGTTATACTATTGAATAGACTGTGACTTAATTACTATTATTCCATCATTTAACTTTATATAGAAACCAAACACATGAATATTTTATGAGTTGAATATAAATATATTGAAATACAAGTTCAGTGTTTTGAGAATCAAATCATTAAGTTTTACAATTGATTCCAGATTTAGAGAACATATATACCCGAACAAGTTATGTGTTTTTTGGAATTATGTAGATTAGACTTTGATATTAAGTAATTGTAACGTTCTGAGGAATGCTGAATTTTACTGATAGTTTACTCGAAATTAATAGAAATGGCAAGCGTTTTTATATAGTTAACTCAAAGAGGAGTAATATTGTATTAAGGAATCGAGAAAGAAGTTGCTTTCGAATAGTTTTAGATTTACTTTTTCGCCAAACCTATCCTCTCCTTCCAGTAACATCAAAACAATAAACCGAATGTTCAAAATCTTTTTCATAGAATTTTTTACTTAAGAGGGACAAGTAAGTTTTTTTTATTTTGCGCTTTATAACTTATTATATCCATAATTGGTTTCTTGTCGAATTCAATGTAAAATAATCCTAAATGAAATTTGGGGGAATAATAACTTATTTGAAAGCATAAAACATTGATATTTGTGGTATTATCACATTGTTCACTATTTTAAGGAACTTTGAAAACTTGAAATATCATATGACAATAATATTAAGTTATTAATAACTATTTCATAATTCGAATCGGCTTTACTTGCCTTGTTTTGAACCTGTTAATAAAAAGGTAAAGGATTATAAACAACCAGATATAGTATTATAAATGGTCTAAAATATTACTACAAAATTTTTTGACTTTCGGTGTTCAGGCGGTAAACCAAGGCTCATTCGCCTTGAATACTTTGTTATCTTTTAATTTGCGAATTCACCTATTTAACATGTAATTATCGTTAACAAATTCATTTGTGGGGTTTATAGGTTTACTAACACCCCAGTCTCGAAAAAAAGATTTTTACTTTTCATAAATTGATATATTCTGGCCTGATAAATGACAAAAAAAAATCGAAATGTTTTTATCAACATTGAAGTTAATAAAAACCAAGAATTTATGGTGTTTCTTTTGGAAGTTCCCAATAAACGATAATTTGAATTTTAGTTTCATCCCGATAAACGATATTAAGAATTTGAGTCTCATCAACCGTTTTGAGGTTCCCATTTACGAACTGCTTACCACTAAGGTAATTTAAGTTACGTCCGATATTCTTGTTTTCAGCCACCAGTACCGAAACGCTATTGGTTGTCTATTTACAAAACTTCATCTGTAAATTATGTTATATCTTATTCTTTGTCTTTTTTTTTAAAAATCGTTTTTATATTCTTCGAAGAATATAGTTAAAGAACTATCTCTAACAGGACCTTTTAAATCCTTATTGGTTACCACTTCATTTGAAATGTATTATCCCTCAACGTTATGATGAACTACTCTTGGAAAAATTGTATCGAATTCCGTAACCTGATAGTTATTACCACCGGTCTAAGAAAAGTCAATAACCCCAAACCTATGAAATTATAAATGCCGAAGCTTATATAAATAATTTGATAAGTTACTCCTAGCATTTTTGTTAATATTCATTAGAAATATGCAATAAAAATAGCTCAATTTGAATATGTGGCTTGTGGAAACTAATTTACGACTATACAGAGGTAAAAAATAGCATGAGTATTTCATTTTATCCTAAAGCAGATACCATTACTAAACTGACTAGTTATGATGTTCTTGTTTGTTCTTTTTCATCATTTATATCTAATTCCATTTAAAATCGTGTTATTTTAGGCTACTGATTAACATTGAATAATACAGATATTCTTATTTTCGATACAAGCTCTTTCTTATAACGTATACTTACCTCGTGAACTGTATTTAACCGATCAAACGTTTGATTATAAAGGGTACAAACCTACTCATAGAAGTAAAATAATTTGTTGATAACATTGCTAACGTTTCAGATCAGAAGTTAACTATGACCACCATTTTGTTATGAAGTATATGGAAAACATACTAGGAATATAGCCTTTTTTCCCAATAGTTTTAAGGTCGGAAATATTGCTGATCTTTTTCAAAAAAAAAAAAAAAAAACCCGTGAACAGAGATAGGGTTTGAAAAATTTCTTCTGAGCTTATAGGAGGTATGAGAAATACGTTAATAACTCCTGCATTATAGAAATTAAATTTGACTAGGAAACATATTCGAGTTTTTTCGATTCGCTCGTTCGAATAGTTATCAATCTATTTCCGGATTAGTAGGTTTCTAATTACCAATCACCTGCTATTGAAGTTATTAGCGAAACCGGTGAAACCAAATCTCAATATTATATTTAACACATTTTAAAAGCTAAGATTCAGCCCTAAACAGGTTGTTTTCTAGCTGAATACTACTTGAAACGATAAATGTGAGTTAAATAACTGGGTTTTGTCCATCTAACTTGAATGCGATTCTTAAACCTTTTCCTATTATAGCTTTCGATATTTTATAATAGTATCATATCTTGGAAGAAGGATATGAGGAATCATTTTACTCCTCTCGTAAAGAAATTAGATTTATTTATAAATTAGTTTCCGACCAGATTTCAAAATCATAGTTTAGTTATAGTAAATACAGTGAAAGTAAACTTTGATTTTTTATAATGGGCATCATCCTGATCACTAATGAATTATATTCATATCACGTTTAATATTATGGTTGAAGCTTACCTTTGTTCCTTTTTTCACAAGTCAATTTTTCTTTTTTATCAACTTATATCAATTTCGATAAATGTTATCAAGAACTCTCTTAATATAATTTAGTAACTTTTTAATGGAATTCATTCTTCGTATTAGACATTATGTTTATATTCTAAACTTGGGAGCGATATTTTCATAAATTTTACGTTTTCTGTTTATGAACTGGATAGTAAAACCGCCTCTTAACAGTATATGCATGAATGATATCGAAATACTTTTACTCCGTATGTTGATTTTGCGTTGTATAACTCGACGATCTCCAATTTCATTATTAACAATAACAACTTCAAATTGTAAGTTGTTTCATAATATGTTATCAAAGAGATACCAACTTGAGACGGATATTGATTATTTTGGTTTCCGGTATCGAACGTCAACTACACCTTGAATAAGTTCTTAAAGACCTCTTCTATATAACATAGTAGGTTTTTAAGGGGGTATTTTTGGCTTGATATTATACCGGCTGTATTAAAAATACTTAGTTCATATCAAAGACTAATATTTACGTCGTTTGTTAACAGATGACTAGTTATCAAAAACCATTAAACGAGAATATCTGAAATATTCATATATAACTATTATGTAACATTTGTTTTACTATAGAAACATTTAAAATGTGTTCATCAAGCAGTATAATTGATATCAATCTTAATAAACCTTACGTATAAGAATAAATTTATTATTTAGAGAGATTAAGATCTATAACACTAGGATTAACGTTCAGAATATCTTTAAATACCGTAATAGAGATAAAGGAAATTTTATTAACGGAGAAAGAAAAAGGAAGCAACAGATGGATAAGTTATTAGTAAGTAATAGAAAAAGGGAATAATCTATGAAACTCGTTAACTGAAGAAATTTTTATTATTGAAAAGAAGACGAAGCTCATCATCGTTCACACTAATGTAGAGAAATATGTTATTTCGAAGAAAGAAGCGGCGTTAACGATGATTAATACTATATGAATGTCGGTATCTTTTACAATACTTTAAGATATTCCGCGTTCACTTCTGGAATATTGGAACCTTTTAACGATTTGTTAGGGTATCCTACATTGAACTTAAAAATTATAGCGAACCAGTGGTTGTATTACAGGCTGATATCGGAGCCAGTAGTTGTTAAAGATTTTACTCCAAAGATGACCACGGTTTTACAGTGTTTTCAAAATATTCCACTGAATTAGTAAAACACAAGTCCGTTAATATAATCAGGTTACAATTTATCATTATCTTTATAACCGGTACTTAGCATAGACTTCGCCTCTTTCTTCGTCCAGAATTACAGATAGTATCCAACCACTTGTGTCATAGTCTTAAATGTATCCCTAGATATATTGTTCTTGAAAACAATATCATGGCCAAGGTTTTGAATTTGGTCGACGTCAATTTTCGTTATAATAATAATTTCAATGTTCATTAGGTTAATATTTCTTTTCTGGATTCACTTTTGCGATAACTATACTATTATTTGGAAATATTATTATGGAAATATTTAAAGATATTGCCGCAATTATATTCGTTTTTCATTCAATACTCGACATTCTCACCATTAACGTTTAGTATATCCTCATAAGAAGATGTTTTATTGATATAAAACGGAAATTTTGTTTAAATTTGATTATAAAACCACAGCATTTTTTTAAGCGCTTACGTTGTAACTGTTGTATTGATTCAAAACTTGTTAACGACAATACTTCAGGTTTGTGTAAACTTTACAAACTGAAGTGTATTCAGTGAACTGTACTATCAAATATGTTGACTTTACTAATTTCAACTTGAGTTTATTGATTTGTGGGTTCAATATATTCATTGTGAATCAAAGTATAGTATATATCCACATTACAAGAAAGACACAGGCCAAGAAACAAGCTTTTGATATTGGTGCATGGACCGAGGAGCGTTATATCAAACCTATAATAATACATCTACCACATAACCACGAAATATTACTATTGATTCAATCAATTTAAATCGAAATAGTTGGAAACTCGGAAGTTTATTATAAAACATGACATAAAAACACTTACCCATTGTTATGAGATTAGACACATATCATCTAGGTAAAAGAAAAATAGAATATATGGTAATTATTTACAAAACAAACAAGATAAGCGAAACATTTCTGTGAAAGTCTTTACAACTACGTTTGTTCACAGCTACAATAAATAAATAAGACTTTTGAATTACTTTAATCAACAACTCTAATCCCAAATGCACGACTGTATCACTATTATAACCGCTAAGAAATCTTCATTGCAAAGTTTTGAAAGTGTTAAGATAAAGAATAAAGGTCTTTAATAGCAAAGAAACAATCATAAAGTTGATGAACATTCTACATATGAAATACTACCAAAACGTTACTACTACTATTACAGGTACTATAATTAGAAATTCAAATCGTCAAGATCAAAACATGTCAGATCACAAACACCGATATCAATGATGAATATACTTTAACTTGGATTTTTATACCAACTTTTTCCTTTTAAACTTTTTTTCCTACTACACAGTAAGATCGATAATTTAACCCGTTGACAAATACATTAAAGACTATAATTGGTTTGAAAAGAATAAAAATCGTGAAGTCGCGCGAAGAAAAACACGATGTCCTACTTTGTATCAATTTTATAGGTTCATTTACCCGAAAACACCAAGTCACCATGTTTTCGAATTATGAAGCCTCATTATCCAAACTACCATGTCTATATATTATTTAAACTCACTTTTAAATGTTCGCTAAATCGATAAAACTATTCATTCAAAATTAGTAAAAGAAATCAAAGCTTTAGAACTTTATTTCCTTTGTTATAAAATTAAATCCTTTAGCGACTACACATTGATAAATATTTGACAAGAACACTCTGAACTAAATTATTTGACTATTAAATATTCGATTAAGATACCTGTGAAAAATTGAGCCTTAACATTAATTATTTTCAAAACTTTTGCATATATATTGACAATTAGTTAACAAATATGTTGCATGAAATCTCAAAAGGAGTGAAGTTGATTTGGAAATTGAAAGTTTTTCGCCGAGTTATATTTTTCTGTGATTAAGACTTTGTCTATTGAGCATTTTGGTTCGGAATTATATTAATTTAAAGAAAACTTTTAAAATTCTCAACCTCAAAATCCGTTATTTAATGATTTACAAGTAAAGGAGAAGGTCTTTAATGCTTAGCAACGCCCTCATCCACGTTTCAAACAATTACCCCCTTATAATCTCTGATTAAGTTAAACATTCAACCTCTTTAACACCGATTATTTATGCAGAGTAGATAATTAACAAGTGAATCTGTTTCGAAATCTAATTTTAATTCGCGACAGGGATGAATACATGTTGGGAGCCAATAATTAACTTCAAGGAGCGGACGTTAACTCTGAAAACAAAATTGATGTTGGAAACATCAAACGGTTAATGAGTAAAAATCGTCAAATTCTTCAAAATGTCCTATAAAATCATCAAATACTCTAAAAGGTTTTCCAAAACCATCAAATTATTTGAGTTTTCCTTCAAAAAAGCTAAGGCACTCGACATAATACATATTCTAACAGGTACGCCTACCTACATAAATATAATACAATTGTTGTAATAGAACTTTACCTCCTGAGATAAGCGAATATAAACTCCTCCTATCACTGCGGTTATAAAGGTTTAAGGTTTAAATTGAATGTTGGAAACACCGACGACCATTGGTACAATTATTATAACCTCCTTCATAAATTCATTAAAATCGTTAATACCAACTCTCAATCTTTTTTCGGACTTCAATAATATGTAAAATATGGTGGAAACATTTATAAGTATGCCTTATAATCCATTTAACCTCACGATAATATCATACATTAACATCTGCAAGTGAATTGAAATTCATATCGTAGGTTTTCACTCCCCTTTCCAAGGAATACTCATAGGTTGTGTTAGGGACTATCACCTACCCTTTTTAAACAAGGTTAATACCATTCATAAAACTTATAATAACTTAAATAGTTACTTTAAATACTATGTCCAAATTAGGTAATATTTTACGGATTGGGCTATAACAATATAAACGACGATAATAGCCATGGAAAAAAAGGTACATACTACTGGATGTCCTTAACTAAATATATGATCAATTGTTATTATGCCTGTAAGTAATAGGGAAAGTATATGCTTTCGAATCCATACTTCGCAAACAGGTACAAACAGTTATTACGGTTGTTAACGAGTTTGAATACGCAATACAACAACCAAATATGAATGGTAAATGCTTTTGTAATCCATTATAGTCCTTGTTTACGACTATCATAACTTGTAATCCAAAGTTAGTTGGTATATTCTTCGAAATAATAAGCTTTACGACTGGTATGACGAAGACCTTCCGATAACACACTATATTCAGCGCAAGTATAGAAGACTATAACGTTTAACATCTGGTTCAAAGCGTTAATATGGGAAACCACATTAGCAACATTAACGTGCGAAAAATATAAAAGAACCTATCAACCGTAGGAACTATCATCGAGATAGTGATAAAAGATATTGGATTTGTATTAATTGTATTTATTGGACAAATCGCTACCCTCTGGTTAAACACTACAAATAGCAGGTCATATATTATTCTCAATACACTTCTACTTCCGGGTAAACCTATTCAGACTATATCGCAAACTATCGGAATAAAAAGTCTATTAAATTTGAAGACCCGTCAAAACATATTACGCCAAATAGAAATAATTCACCTGGAGCGGTTCAGTAACGAACTAACTATGCTTTCCTATACCGCTAAACTAACAAAAACCCTTAATTTTGGTGAAAACCTTAGACATATAACCTTTTATATTCGTTTTATTTTCGCGAACGTTATTCAATATCCATTTTCCAAGCCTTAATCCCAATACAAGGGAATCGAGGAAGTTTATTAGTAATTATCCGCAGTATATAACACTGCGAAGGAAATGTAATACAATTACAAAAAAAAACTGTGTAAGCATTGATGGAATCTAACTTGACGTGAAACTAAACGAAGGACTATCGTTATTAGAATCAACAACTATATATACAATCTTTCGACCAATTATGTACCATATCCTTAAATCACCTACCATAATTTTCCTTCATTGTGATAACATGAAAATCTTCCTCTTCAACTTTAATGTTAATGGTAACGAAATGGTCAAAGGTAACCGAATTTTTTTTCTCGCATTCAACTAAGAAGCATTCCCATTCCGTTTGTAAAAAAATAAAATAAAAAAATGGTATTCAACTTGAAAAAATTAAAAATACTTTAATTATACCAGCGTTTCAATTGCTTAACTTTCAATAGGTTGTTTAAAGTTCTCAAATCCACTGGACATGAAAAGTATAGAGGGCTTCACTTTGAGGGTATCAAAAAGTTTTATTAACATTGTTGAAAACATATCTCATCTCCTTGAAGATTAAAACTCTTGTTAAAAAAATTAAGAATTCCAAATATAAAATGGTTATTAGCGTATTTTACCCAAAAAATAAGCTTAATTTTCACGTTATTGACTCAGCGACCTTCTTTCCTAACGTTGAATTCTATAAGTTCTTGTCTACGAACAGTGAGTGAAGAACATGAGTTATGATAGATTAATTTATACTAAGGCTTACCAAACATCATTGTCGACAATACTAGTACAACTTTACGACGATAGAAATCTAAACGAATATCAAAATAATTATTATTATCTAGAGACTGTTGTTTATTAAAGCTCATCAAAGTATTGAAAGAATGGAAAATACACAGGCACTACTTTACAGAGCGTATAATATCTTCATGCGAAACATTGCGAGCATTACTATCTATAGGGAATGCTTTAAAAAAGAATTAAAGGGGCCGACCAATATTGAAGGCAGTAAATTCATCAAATTAAAGTTATTAGTTTCTGAAGAATATCCTCGTTCAACAAATAAATTTAAGTTATTAGCCAAGACTTAATATAGTAACATGGGGTACAGAAAAGCTGCAAAGGTATTTGGGTAGGAACTTATCAGGATTGAATCAATAATATCCTTGATACTGAATGTGAGTTGACAATAATCTATTTATCATTTTTGCTGATATAAAGCGGAGTTATCGTATATCGAAAGCCAGGTAAATATGATGGCTTATTAAAAATCATGAGTATTACTAACTTTAAAGTAATTAAAGAAATTGTTAATGATGATGCAAAATTTCGCATAACTCAGTTGAAACCTTTTCTCAGGTTAACTGATGATAATAATAATAATAATAATAATAATAATAATAATAATAATAATAATAATAATAATAATAAT